>JAOYNC020106190.1:0-33989 GCA_025802115.2 Bertia moriformis
GCCGCCGCCGCCGCCGCCGCCGCCGCTGAGCCGGCGGCAGCGGCCCGCGACCTTGTCCGGGAGATAGGGCGGGTGGTCCGCGATGGGTTGGGTGGGTGGTCATGGGATGGGATCACGCTCGCTGTAGGGGTCGGCCCGATCGCGTCGGTGGACGAGCTGGACGGATGGGACAGTTGCTGCACCGAGGCCGGGCTGGAGTTTGTGCACGTCGCGGGAGGGGGGCCGGCCCCGGTGGAGAGGAACGAGTTTGGCGGTGAGTTGTCTGTCGTGCCAGACAGCGTCCGTCATATATTTATCCCCCAAGCGTGCAGAGAAAACCGGGATTCCTCGACTGCTCGAAGCCCTCGAGGCCAACGACTGGGCCCGGCACGACGACGCCGGCCTCGGCTCAGACCACGACGACGGTTCTTTTGGTGAGTTCGAGACGGCAGAGCCAGGATCGGAGAGCCCGGACCTGGGCCTGGGCCTGGGCCTGACGGGGGACGACGAGCGGGCTCTTCGGGCCGCAATCCTGGCAGAGGACCAGGCGGGGGCGGCCCCCCGACAGGGGGCCGACGCAACGGCCTACGACGACGACGTCGGCGATGTGGCCGCGGTGGAAAAGGTCGAGAGCATGCTGCGTAGACTCCAGGTCGCGCGGGAGGCGGGGGAGGGCATGAGTCCGGATCAGCGTCGCCGGGCGGCCGCCCAGGCAGTGGCCCAGGTCATGAGGGAGCTGTAGGGCACCATGGGCGGCCCGGCCCGGCCACACGGTTTGCCGAGGCGAGGTCTAGGCGGTAACTTGTACCCCCCGTTCTGAATCCACTCATCAGGCTACGGTTATTCGTCGTCCGCCAATCTCTGGTATCTTGTTTTCGCATTCGAATCCTTCGGAGCCCAGTTGGAGAAACTGTTTCTTCAACAGCGTCTCCAGTCGCACCAACCGCTGTGGTCACGAAGCCCGTAATTGGCCGCGTCCGCCTCCTGCGAATCTGGCGCGATAGCGATAGCAGCCAGCCAGCACCTGCGGCCGAATTATCGGCCGGTCCTTCCAGTCGTTTTCATTGCCCTGTCCGTCGCCTGCCCGGCCTTTCTCGACCCTGGTCGTGAACACCCCCCTCCTGATCATCGATTTGGCGAGGATTCAAACCCGAGCGCTCAACCCCAGCCTCCGCTGCGAATCTCAGCCAGTCAATTGGCAGACAGCCAGCGCTCGGGCAGGTCTAAGCCTCGCCCGTGCTACGGCCCTATTACTGGCTGGCGTTCCGGCTGGGACTCGGCTCCATCCATTTTGCGCCGCACAGTCTTCAAGGAGCAGCTGTCCCACCAAGCTTGGAAAAGCCGGTCGAGACACTTGGAACCGACTTGTAGAGGATCGGGGGGGACTTAAAAAAAGAAACCGTGTCCTGCATCATTCATCATTCATTATCGCCCTAACGAACTCTACATCTTCTCGGCCCGAGGACAAATCGGACACGGCACAATCCCCTGGCCCTTACTCGCATAGTCGTCGTTCGGCACACGACGACGAACGACTGGCCACGTCATACGGCCACCCCAGACCCCCCTGCATTTAGCTTCTGCGGAAGCTCTGGGCCCGCCCCCGCCAGATCGCGCCGCTGTCCCTCGTCATCATCATGATCCTCATCATCCCTCGCCATTAAGTGGCGTCTCTTCGCTCTCGATTCGTGGCCGACAAGCATCGCCAACCATCCTATACCCATGAGACCAGTTCGCGCGCATCGACGCCACGACGGCCGCCGCTACCACCACCACCACCACCTCCGCCACCACCTTTACCAATTCCCCCACCACCACCTCGACCACCAACTCCACCACCAACTCCACCACCAACTCCACCACCACCACGAAACACCCCCGACATGACCCACCAGCCGGCCCAGAGTACCGGGGAAAATGACGAGAGGCCAACGACAAAGAGGAGGAGGAAGCGGAAGACCCAACCGGCATCCCCGCTCGCAAGACTGTCGGCAGCGTTCGATGCCGCATACCAGCGGATCGTCATCGAGGCCATTCTGCGCCAACGCCCGCTCCCGTCGAGCCGGGACGGCCGCCACATCCCCCTCGACCCCGACCGGCCGGCCCGAGCAAGCCTCGAGGATGAGCGCCGGGGTGGGCCCTACGTCAGCAACTTCATCCGGTCGACCCGGTACAGCCTCGGCAGCTTCCTGCCTAAGCAGCTCTTCTTTCAGTTCAGCAAGCTGGCCAACTTCTACTTCCTCGTCGTCGGATGCCTGCAGCTAGTGCCCGGCTTCTCCACCACCGGCCGGTGGAACACGCTGGCTCCCATGGCATGCTTCGTGTCGTTCAGCATCGCCAAGGAGGGCTACGACGACTGGCGCCGGTACCGGATGGACCGGTCCGAGAACGGGTCCGAGGCCTGGGTCCTGTCCACGCCGGCGGCCCAGGGGCCGCCGCGCCGGAAACCCAACCGAGCCGCCAGGGTCAGCCGGGCCAAGACCCGGGACGACGATCCCGAGGATGGCTGGATTCGCATCTTGTGGGACGAGGTCGTGGTCGGCGACGTCGTCCGGCTGCGCCGCGACGACGCCGTGCCGGCCGACATGGTCCTGCTGCACGCGACCGGCCCGGGCGCGGTCGCGTACGTCGACACCATGGCGCTCGACGGCGAGACCAATCTCAAGAGCAAGCGCGCCGCCCCGCTCCTGGCCGAGAGCTGCGCCACCGTCGAGGCTCTGCGGTCGTGCCGGGCCGAGATCGTGTCGGAGGATCCGAACCCCGATCTGTACGCGTACGAGGGCCGAGTCCGCGTCGGGGAAGAGACGGCCCCTCTCGGGCTGGAGAATGTGCTGCTGCGGGGGTCGACGCTGCGCAACACGGCCGAGGCGGTCGGGCTCGTGGTCAGCTCGGGCGAGGAGTGCAAGATCCGCGAGAATGCCCACATCGACGTGCGAACCAAGTCGCCGGCCATCCAAGCGCTCGTGAATCGGCTGGTCGCCTTCCTTATCGTGGTACTGCTGGCCATCTCGCTGGGCCTGACGTGGGGACACTACCTCGCCGACCCGGCCCGGCGCAACGCCTGGTATCTCATCAGCGTGCCGTTCTACCAGGTCTTCTTCGGGTACATCATCATGTTCTCCACCATCATCCCGCTCTCGCTCTACGTCAGCCTGGAGATCGTCAAGATCTTCCAGCTCTACTTCCTCGCCGGCGACGTGGAGATGTACGACGGCCGGACCGACACTCCCGTCGGCGCGAACACGGCCACCATTCTCGAGAATCTCGGCCAGGTCAACTACCTGTTCTCGGACAAGACCGGCACCCTGACCGAGAACGTGATGCGGTTCCGCAACATGACGGTGGCTGGCACGGCATGCTATCATCCCCACGGCGAATCCGATTCCGACCGTGGGTCGGTCCGGCTCGCCGGCCCGGTCGAGTCCGATCACATCGGCCAGCTCATCAGTACGCCCGGTCTGGTCAACTATGTGCGCCGGACCGACCCGGACGCCGAGTTCTCGCGCCGGGCCCACCACTTTCTTCTCTGCGTCGCCCTCTGCCACACGTGCCTTCCCGAGACGGTCGGCAGCAGCGGCGCGGTCGCCTACCAGACCGCCTCCCCCGACGAGCTTGCCCTGATCGAGGCGGCCCGCGAGCTCGGGTACGTGCTGGTCAGGCGCGGTGCCGATACTGTGACGGTCGAGATAGACCAGCACAGCCGGACATACCAAGTACTCGACGTGATTGGATTCAGCAGCGCGAGGAAGCGCATGTCGGTGATTGTGCGGATGCCGGAAGACGGCAGGATTTGCATAATCACCAAGGGCGCCGACAGCGCGGTCCTGCCCCGGCTCAGGAACGCAGCCCTAGCCCGGGAGAGGGCGGCGGCGGTGGAGCAGCGGGCCAGCGTGCGCCGGGACATGGAGCGGCAGCGGCTGGTCCGCCAGAGCAAGGAGCGGAGAAGCAACAGCAGCCGCTATCACAGCTCGCGCCGCCAAACTAGCCCGGCAGCGGCAGCGTCCCATGAGAAAGGGTCAGAGCAGGAGGAGGAAGACGAGAGCACGGGGGATGCTGAGTCGGTGGCGGCGGCGGCAGTAGCCGCGACAGAAGCCCTTATACGCCAGAATCTTGACCTGGACGAGGGCGCCCTGCTCGAGCGGACGTTTGAGCACATGGACGAGTTCGCGTCCAGCGGGCTGCGCACACTGCTGTATGGATTCGCCTACATAGACGAGGACGAGTACGTGGCCTGGCGGGAGAACTACCAAGAGGCTACCACCAGCCTCGACGACCGCCAGGCCCGGATCGAGCGGGCGGCCGAGCTGATCGAGGCCAACCTCGAGCTCGCCGGCGCGACTGCGATTGAGGATCAACTCCAGGACGGCGTGCCCGAAACGGTCGACAAGCTCCGCCGGGCCGGCATCAAGGTGTGGATGCTCACCGGCGACAAGCGCGAGACCGCGATCAATATTGGGTACGCGGCCGGGCTCTGTCGGTCCGAGTCGAGCCTGTACGTCCTGGACGCGACCAGGGACGAGGCCGAGTCGTCCCCGAGGGGCGTCCTCGTCTCAATCCTGGCCACGGCGGCCCCGCCAGGCGCACCGGATCCATCCCGTCACTCGGTCCTGGTGGTGGATGGCCATACGCTGGCCGTCATCGAGAGCGGCGGCGGCCACGACGATGATGATGACGACGGCGTCGCGGACTTGTTCTACAAAGCCATCGCCGCCGTCGACTCGGTGATCTGCTGCCGCGCCTCGCCGGCCCAGAAGGCCGATCTGGTGACCCACGTGCGGCAGAAGATCGCCGGGTCCGTGACGCTCGCGATCGGAGACGGGTCCAATGACATTGGCATGATCCAGACCTCACACGTCGGGGTTGGCATCTCCGGTCGAGAGGGCCTGCAGGCGGCCAGGATCGCCGACTACTCGGTCGGGCAGTTCCGGTTCCTTCAGCGGCTCCTGCTGGTGCACGGCCGCTGGATGTATGGCCGCACGGCCAAGTATGTACTGGCTACTTTCTGGAAGGAGCTCGTCTTCTACCTGGTGCAGGCACACTTTCAGCAATGGACCCTCTATACCGGCACGTCCCTATACGAATCCCTCACCCTGGCCGTCTTCAACGTGCTCTTCACCAGCGTGCCCGTCATCTTCATGGGCATTGTCGCCTGCGATCTGCGAGCCGAGACCTTACTCCTGGCTCCGGAGCTCTACGCCTCGTTCGGGCCCCGGAACCGGGGTCTGAATGTAACCAAGTACTTGGAATGGGCCGTCGCCGGCGTCATCGAGTCTCTTGTCGTGTTCTGGCTCTTCTGGGGCTGGTACCACCAGGCGGAGTCGGATCAGGACATCTCGCTGTTTGCCGAGGGGATGGTCCCCTTTACCGGCGCCGTCCTGTTTATCAATATCAAGATTCTGTACGTCCCTTGCCGTCTTCCCCCCCCTTATCGGCCCGTCTCCCCGCTTCCCCCCTCGCCCCCGTCTCCCCGTTCCACCCCCTTGGCCACGCACACTGACCCACCCCCAGCTTCTTCGAGGTCCACAACATAAATATTCTCATCTGCTTAGGCCTATCCGTCTCGGTGGTGGGTTGGTGGGTCTGGAACCTGGTAATCTCGAAGGCCTACCCAGCCCGCGAGAGCGTCTACCTGGTACATGACACCTTCCTGTCCGACTTTGGCCGTCGCCCGTTCTGGTGGGGCGCCGCCATGCTCGGCCTGGTCACGCTGATCATGGCCGAAACAGCATGCCAGGCGCTGCGGCGGGTCCTATGGCCCACTGATGTGGACATGATGCAGCAAGCAGAGCGCGAGGGGAGGGTCGCCGACATGGTGGCGGATGAGTACGGTCGGGACGAGGAGGAAGGGGGGGCAAAAGATGAGATGGAGGAAGAGGGAGGTGAGGGAGGCGGCGAAACAGGTGGGAGGAAGAGGGGGAGCACCGGGGGGGCCGACGAGGTGGAGATGAGGTCGCTGCGAGCGACTTATACCTGAATATCTGGGGGAAGTCCGCGGTATTGTGGTCCGTTGGACAAGGTCCGTGCTGCCCCTGGCCCAGAGAATATATCTACCACGTCACATCACTGGATGACCAGCCGGTATTGGTGTAGTAAATACATGCACAGGCAGGTACAGATTCGAGAATCTTCTCCCCCGTTCAATCGATCTGACAACGATTGCAGGTAGTACAAGTAAGTCCTAGAGGCCAGCGCCCGGCAGATATTCCCCCAGGTCATTATATTACGTGTGCCCCGCGACCCCTGGTCGCCGCAGGCAATGAATGCGCGCCCGCACCTTCTCCCGGTGTGGGCATGTATAATAACCACCTCCACACCGGCCGGCCCATTCCGACCGGACCCCGCAAAAGCACGACTATGTACAAGCAGTCCCACCGCCGCGTTTTTCTACAACTCCGCCGGCACGGCCACGCCACCGGGCTCCGCCGCGCCCAGGTACGCGTGCGCGGCCCCGCACTCGATAAAGTTGTTCTCCACGAACGCGGTGGCAACGTGCACGCCGAGCACGTTCCCGAACTCAGTCTCGGCCGCGAACGGGCCCAGGTTCGACCGCACCCGGCCCACCACCGCGACGGGCTCGAACCCGGGCGCGGTGGTGAGGCGGGTGCTGAAGAGGCGCGTCATGCTGTCGCACGCGCCCGACGGGTCCGCGAAGATGGGCTGGTTCACGAGTGCGCTGTAGACGGACAGCGGGTAGCCGACCGGGCGGGCGGGGCCGGTGCCGGGCGCGGGCGAGAACTCGAGGTCCATGTACCGCGACCCGCTCACGCCGCGCAGGTACGTGGTGGAGCCGCGGCGGCCGTACGCGTCGCACGGCGGGTCGAACACGGCTGGGTGCACGACCGTGCCGTAGTGGCGAGACCCGTGCACGGCCACGTCGTTGGACGCCTCGATCAGCTGCTCCGGTGCCCACCGGAACGGGGTACGGCCGTCGCCGAGCAGGTCCACAAACGGAAATTCGAACCCGGCCCGCTGCACACAGCCCCCTCAGGTCAGAACGGAACAGAACGAACGGCGAGAAGTGATAAATCGGGAGGGGGCCGGGCGCGGGGCGCGACGAGTACTCACGCCAAAGTCGTCGACGGCAAAATCCTTGAGGTGGATGTCGTGGTCGTGGCCGGCCTGCAGGAGCACCGGGTACATGCCGGCGGGCAGGCCCGGCAGCAAGTCTCGGTATGCGCTCTCGAGGATCGGGAACTGGGACGGGATCAGGTCCCGGGCGGTGGCGAGCGGGATGGGCAGGACGGCGAGCGTGACGTTGAGCACGCCGGTGACGTTGTTGGGGAACGAGTTGACGAGCGGGTTGGGCTGGTCTCTGGTGATGCAGGTCGCGGCCGAGAAAGAGGAAGAGGCGGCGGCCGATGTCGTCCCGAGGCTGATGGCCGAGAGCAGGAGGAGGGTGACGAGAGAGATGGGGAGGAGGTAGAAGGCGGGGGCGGCCATCTTATCGATGACGGCGGATCTCGACCGCAGCGAGGGCGATGCTGCTGCGGATGGCGATGATGATGATGACGATGATGATAATGATGCCGATCGAGAGGTTGGTGATGATGATGGCGACATGGACCACCACAGCGACGACCAGATACCCAGCTGGCCTGGCGATGACATGGCGAGGAAGAGCGGCTGTTTTGAACTGTGCTCGGGAATCATTGGGGGCGGCAGTGGGGGGGGCGCCTCTGGCCGGATCTAGTCGTTGTTATCGGTCCGGCGCTGATGACATCCGGTCACTGGGGGGCGGCCGGCCGCTCTTCGGCATGAGCGTATCTCTAGTATTTCGACGGTATTTCTTGAGGGGAGAGGGAGAGGGGGGCGAGGGGGCGAGTGCGAACGGGTAATCAGACGGCCGGGGGTGAGGTGCTCAGACGGGGTGCTGAGAGCACACGACAACACACACGAACGTATACACACGGGCACGCCCACGCACACACAAAACACGCCCGCCCACGCCCACACACCTACGAGCAAGCCAACTTATAGAAATGAGGACAGGACGGAGCGGGGGAGGGGGGAGGGGGGTGCTCCCCCCTCCCTGCCCGCGAGCCCTTGCCGCCGCCACCGCTGCTGCTACTACGATTTCTACTTGGCCGAGGAGGGCAAACTGGTCGTCAGGCTAAAAAAATTGCCATCCTGGTTCGCGATTCGCGTCTACGGGGAAGAAGGGGTGGGAGTGAGGCAGTCTCGCGGCCGGGCAGGTGCATGGAAGGGGGAGCGGGGAGGAGGGGCTATTGAAACGGGAGGCAGACATGCCGAGACTCGCACCAACACCTCCCGCCCATCCCATCCGATCCCATGCCGACCAGCTAGCCCCGATCAGGATGCGGAAGAGGATGCTCACTCGCTTGCTGGATTGGATCTGCCGCCGCCGCTAGGCGAGATGAGGCGGCAACGATGCCCCGCCGAAGCACCCACACACGTTACAAGTAGGACAGCGGGAGAGGAGAGGAAAGGTAGGAAGGCAGGGGGAGCCGCGAGGGGAGCCGAACCACCCCCGCCAAGACGACGAAGCCGTCTCGAAGACGGAGAAGAGGGAAGGAAGGAGAGATGGGGGAAGGGGATCGGCGGGCATCGATCTGCCCGGAGAGAGAGCAGGGGCGGCAGGGGCGGGGGTCGTGTCTCGGATGTGCTCGGAACCGCGCACATCCGGCGCCGGTAGCCCACTTGGCCCGTCTGGCTCGGACGCATCTGCATTAGCGGGGCTCTGACCAATCCAATCTGGGCGCGCTGGCGCGGTCTGTGCTGGCAGGCTGGCAGTTGGTTGATTTACTCCAGCGGCTGCCTGCTGGCGCTGGTGCTGTGCTGCTGCCTGCCGGGACGTGGACACTCCCAGCGGCTTCCATCCACCCGTGCGCTGCGGGCCAATGGTTCTTTCCGTCGTGTCGGGGAATAATACTGCTGAGGGTCGCTGGTGTTTGTCTGTCTTGCTCTTCTGCGGCGGGTTGCCAAGCCTCGGGCCGGGGTCTGTGACGGCCTCTTCAGGCATCTGCCCCTGTCAGAGATTTCCCCTGTCAGAGAAAGACGCTCACCCCGCGAGAAGGAAGGGGGTGACGATAGTCAGTCAGCAGTGCTCGTCGGGGGACGGGACTCGGGTAGACACGATATGCGGGTGCAACCAATTGAAGACTGGCTGTCGCGAGCAAGTCGATTCCGCATCGCTGCACCGTGGCTGCAGCTGCAGCGCCAGCCCCTACCTAGCAGAGCCACGCAGCCCACCACCACCACCAGCCCCACCAGCAGCAGCCCCACCCAACCAATGTCTCCCTGTTGATCATAAGCCCCTTTTTTGGGCTTGTGATCGCCGCCGCTAGCTGACCGGATCTCACCCCTTCCGGCCTGAATATGAACTAGCTGCAGCCATCGGGGGAGGGGGCTCGTAGCACACTGCTCTTGCCGTCGCAACCGCCGCTGCCGTCGCCACAGCCGCCGCCGCCACCACCCTCATCAGCCCACCCGCCATGTCCGCCCCCGCCCCCGCGGGCCAGCCGATCCCCGGCCAGGAGCGGCAGCGCACCCCACTCCCGGAGCCGACCCCGACCAGCGTGCCCCCCGAGCGCGCCGCCCTCACCGACGACGAGCAGGCCAAGCTCGCCTGGCTTCTCCACCAGGCCGAGAACTGGACCAGTCTCGAGGAGCCGAAGGAGGACGGCGACGACACCAAGAAGACCAAGAAGCCGAAGAAGAAGAAGAAGAAGAAGGGCGACAAGGACGAGGGGGGCGCCGACGCCGGCCGGCCGGATGCGGATGCGGATGCGGATGCGGATGCGGAGCCGGATCCGAGCGGCCCCCTTACCGACCCGGAGCGCATGTGGCTCACGCGCGAGTGCCTGCTCCGCTACCTCCGGGCAACCCGGTGGAACCAGGCCGAGGCGGAGCGGCGCCTGATCGGGACGCTCCTGTGGCGGCGCAGCTACGGCATCGGCACGACACTCAGCCCGGCCCACATCTCAGCCGAGAACGAAACGGGCAAGCAGCTGATCCTCGGCTACGATAGCCAGGCGCGGCCGTGCCAGTACCTGAATCCGGGCCGGCAGAACACGGACCCGTCGCCGCGCCAGGTCCAGCACCTCGTGTACATGGTCGAGCGCGTAATCGACATGATGCCGCCGGGGCAGGAGACTCTGGCGCTGTTGATCAACTTCAAGCAGGGCTCGGGCTCGGGCGGGCGCAGCAACACGGCGCCGGGGATCGGCCAGGCGCGGGAGGTGCTGCACATTCTGCAGACTCACTATCCGGAGCGACTTGGCCGGGCCCTGATCATCAACGGTGAGTCCCCTTCTCCCCCTCTCCCCCTCGCGCCCGCCCCTACGTCCCCATGTCGCCTATCTCCCGCACACCTATCTCACACGTCCACACGTCCCCGTACCCACCCCCTCGATGCATCCCCCGCACCCGCCCCCCCTCCCCCTCTCCCCCATCCACACATTCAACGTCCCACACCCCACATTCAACGTCCCAGATCCCCCATCCCCCATACCACATCTCACATCCCACCTGCCCCCTCCTCTGCCGCACCGCTAATTTTATTACTGCCCCCAGTCCCCTGGGTCGTCTGGGGCTTCTTCAAACTTATCACCCCCTTTATCGACCCCGTCACCCGCGACAAGCTCAAGTTCAACGAGGACATGACCCAGTACGTGCCTCGCGAGCAGCTCTGGGCCGAGTGGGGTGGCGACCTGCCGTTCGAGTATGACCACGCAACCTACTGGCCCGCCCTGACGGAGCTGTGCGAGCACCGCCAGGCCGAGCGGATGGCCAGGTGGATCGCCGCTGGCTCCAAGATCGGCGAGCTGGAGGACTATCTGGCCGGTAAGCTTGTGTGGGGGGAAGAGGAGAAGAGTGCGACCGCTACTGGGCGCGAGGCGGTGGGGATGAGGAAAGGGGTTGAGGATGAGAAGAAGGAGCCCGGCGTGGGCGACCTCAAGGTGGCGGACCTCAGAATCAAGTAGGTCGAGGTCTAGACTCGGGGTCTGTCGTTCCCAGCAGGACAAGGACAGCAGGACAGCGGGACAGTGAGACCACGGACGGTCAGGTATCCGGGAATTTGCATGAACCATGGAAAGTTGTAAGAACCACGAGACTAGAGATGGGGGCGATAGGTGTAATAATCTGGAGCATCAATCATCCGTCCATAATCTATCTGCCTGGTGTACGGTGGCAAATTGTGAACACGCCCCCGCCATGGTCCGAGGAGATATCTACCCAGCCGGCTGGAAACACCCGGCAGACTGGACACTTCTGTGGCTCCCGGGTTTCCCCACCGGCCAGGAGATACCACCTGGCACCCCCTCACGCCAAGACCCAGAGGGCTTGCCCCATGTCCCCTCGCACACAGTTCCCTTATTAGAGACCCGATAGTTTAGTTTGAGTCAATCAAGTCCCATCAAGTATAAGCCTGAGCACTCGCTACGAAGCGTGGTGCCCTGGGCCGTGTACATGGTAGGCTATAGCCACAAGCCGAGGAGATATCTGCCCGTCCCATCACCGGCCCACCCGGCGCGATTCTACCATCACATCATCATGACTATCACCACCACCACCATCCACCACCATCGCCATAATCATCATCACCATAATCAGCATCATCCCTTACACAAGCCTGGGATACGCTCGGCTGAACAAGTTCTGCGGATCATACCGCCTCTTCAGCTCCCGCAGCCGGGCCGCCCCCTCCTTCCCGTGGTTATCCTCGACCGACACCGACTCGGTCGAAGAAAAGGCCGCATACACCCCCGGCACCACCAGCCCGCTTTCCTCGAGCTGGGCGATGCCGGCCTTGGTCCAGGCCTCTGCCTCGGCCAAGACTCCCGCATCCGCGTCGTCGACGCCGCTGCCGGTGTCGATACTGAAGTGGCCAGCGCCGACCGCGGCGACCCAGTACGGCGGCCGGGCCGCCATGCACCCGCGGTCGCGGCCGCCCGGATGCAAGGCCCGCCCGCTCGCCATGTGGGTGACGACGTGGGGCAACCAGCTGCGGCCGGCCGGCTCGGTCCGGGTGAGGATGTCGCCGAGGGCGGCGCTGGGGCCGGCCACGTGGCGCTCCTCCAGGTAGACCTGAAACCGCAGCCGGGTGGCGTCGTCGTCGTCGCCGGGATTCACCAAGGCGAGCAGGGAATCAAATGTGGCTGTGAGGCGCGCCGGAGGGGCGGCAGGTCAGCAGGGCGGCCAGGCGGAGGAGATCCAAGGGAGTGGCCGATGGACAGCGGGCAGAGGGCAATGTGCAATGGACAGCGGGCAGCAGGCAATGGGCAACGGCCGGCACTGCGTGGGTCTGACTCACTCTCTGCCACCGTGTTTGTGATCGGCGCGGCCATCCCGACAATCCTGTCGAGCCACTCGTGCCCCCGTTCGAGCCCCTCGCCGGCGGCAACCTCAGTCCAGGTAAAGATGAAGGAGAAGATGTGGCCGTTGTGCGTAGCGGTCGGCAGCTGTATGGTCTCCAGCGTGAGCTGGTCCGGCATCGCCGGCAGAGCGGCCAGCCCGGCCAGGACCAGCCTCAGCCCCTCGTCCGGGTACAGGAGCACGCCGGCGAGCAGGCGCGGCGACCGGCGGTACGCGCGGGTGCGCAGCTCGGTGACGATGCCGAAGTTGCCGTTCCCGGCGCCGCGCAGGGCCCAGAGGAGGTCCTTGTGCTCGGCGTCGTCGGTCGTGATGATCTGGCCCGATGACGTGGCCACGCGGGCGGCCAGAATCTGGTCCACCCCCAGACCGTACGTTCCCGACGTGACGCCGTACCCACCGCCGAGGCACCAGCTGACGTAGCCCACGCCGGCGCACGTGCCCGTCGGCGCGAACAGGGACCTATCCGCCAGGAAGCGAGTCAGTTTCCTGAGCGTGACGCCGGGGCCGACGCGGACGGCGACCTCTCCCTCATCCTCCTTCCCCTGGCCCCCGCTACTGCTGCTGCTGTCGTCGTCCAGGACCTCAATGCTGTCAAAGCTCCGCATGTCGATGACCACGCCCCCCGCCACGCTCGACCGGCCCTGCAGGTCGTGGCCGCAGCTGCGGGCGACGACGGGCAGCGGGGGCGACGCCTGCGCGCACACGGCGATGACGCGCGCGACCGCGGCCTCGGTCCGGGGCCGCACCACCGCCAGTGGCACCGTCTCGGTCATGATCCGCAAGTTGGCGAGCTGGTGGGCCGCGCTAAAGCCCGGGCTGGACCGGGTGGTGATCGTCATGTCGGAGCTGTGCTGCTGCTGGTGGTCGTCGACCGCCAGGAGGGGCAGCAGGGCCGGAGCATCGGCCGCCAGGATCGCGGCCAGGTCTACGTGCAGGCTCATGGCGAGGGGAGACGGCGGGGACGACGACGACGGATGATGGTGATGGGGGGGTGGATGATGGCAGATGGCCGAGGGGACCGTACGTATCGGCCAGGAGACGAGCCTGCTTATAACCGAGACCGGGTGGACTGGCCGAACTGAGCGAACTGGCCGAGGCCGGAGCGGCTGCGGCCATGTCCCGTCGCCTCCTCTTTATATAACGCCAGGCATGCCTGGCGGCGTGTGGAGGGCCCGACAGCTATACACCGCCAGAGAGCGGACGCAAGCCCCTCGGCGCTCGAAATCCGGCCTGATTCAAGGATCACTGATTTGGAATCTCCTAGCTCGATTCCGTTCCTGCCGGCCAATAATCATAGGCCCGACAGCCAGCCATACACCGCCAGAGAGCGACGAGACGCAAGCCCCTCGGCGCGAGAAATTCGGCCTGATTGAGCAACCCCAAGCGGGCGGTGCGGTGAGACTCATAACGCGTTTCTGGACGCAAGAATCACTAATTTGGAATCTCCCTGCTCGATTCCGTTCCTGCCAGCCAGTAATCATAGGCCTTGGCGACTAAAAAAAGAAAACTACTGGGTACTTCGCCTCCTGGCTGACGGCAGCCTCACCTCCCGCAGCATGGCACCCAAACAGGCAATCCTGCCGCCCGTCGCATCTTCCATGCTGGTGCCTCTTCCCTGGCTGCAGCTGCCCCGTCTCCCCCTTGCCATCACGACTTCTTGCGGAAGTCCTGCAGGACGGGGTAGATCATCTCCCAGGCGGCATAGATCTCCTCCCGGGTGCGCGCCCCGGTCATGACCACCTTGCCGCTGACAAAGATGAGCAGCACGACCCCGGGCTTGACCATGCGGTAGATCAGGCCTGGGAACAGCTCCGGCTCGTAGGAGCTGAAGTTGTGGTGCCGCGACGCCAGGGCGCAGAGGCGGATCGGGAAACGGGCATCGCAGGACCCGACGAGGTTCTGGATCTTGAATTCGCTGAACCGGGCCTTGTATCCGAGCTTCTGGATGATGCGCGCGAACTTGCGGCCCGCCAGCTTGGCACAATCCTCGTTCTTGGCGCCGGTAACGACCTAGTCCCGACAGAGCCTAGTTAGCCGACCCGTCTCCGATCTCGGCCCGACCGATGGCGCGCCACCACAGGGCTGAGGAAGAGAGCTAGCCTGGCTTGGCCGGGTACTTGCCATCTTGCCCGACGCAAACATCACTGCGCGGAATCGGCGAGATCTGACATCAGCAAGACTGCTCATCTAATCACGACCGGGCCCGGACACACTCGGACCCCCCACCCGGACTGGACCGGTCGCACTCACGCCCAGTGGCCTTGGGCTCGCGGATGCGCAGGATCACGGCTGCGAACCGCTTGGGGTTGTACTCGGCGTTGCGCGCGCTCATCGCGATCGACTGCAGGTCGAGCCGGCAGCCGAGGTTGATCGTCGAGACGGTGTTCTGCAGGGTGGGGACCATCCGGTCGAGCGCCGCTTCAACCTTGATCAGCGCCTTCGACGGCTCCGGGCTCAGGGCCGGCATGCCCGGGTTGGCAAGGGCGCGAGCCTCGGCCGCAGCCGCGCCGATGGTGTCGCCCAGCGTGAACTTGGAATGCGCAAACGCCCGAGCTTCGGTCGCGTTCGCGGGCCGGAAGTTGAAGTCGGTCAGCGATTTCGTCATCGAATCCATCGTTGCGCGCGCCCGAGGCCCGACTCGGCCGCCAATTGGATCTATCTGGCTCGGGTCAGATCTGTGCGGAGGTGCGGGGTGCGGGGTGCGGGCGCGGATGAGCAGACGAAATCGGGACGTGGTGTGTTGGCGTTAAACGGCCGGGGGCTCGAGATCAATTGAGGTTTGGCGTGGGACGTGTGGCGTGGGAGTTTTTCTGGAGAAAGAAAGTATGGCTCTGGGCTGGGTTGGGCTGGGCTAGAGTTGGCAAGGTCAATGAAGGTGGCTGCTTGCTTGCGTGAGGAGGGGTGAGAGAGTGAGGAGGGGCGAGAGAGTGAGGAGGGGCGAGAGAGTGAGGAGCGAGAGAGGGGGGGGGCCTTGGGAGACGCGGCGGCGCGCGTATTATCAAACGCGTGGGCCGAGATCCCTCTGGAAGAGAACAGTAGGCCAGGCTCTCTCGGCTGCAATAGGGAACTATATAAAGCCTTGCGGCCTGGATATTGCGGCCAGATGAAAACCAAACTTTATCTGTCTGTTTCCAGCCAGAGGAGCGAGCAGGCCTGCCGGGGGAGAAAACCAGTCGACGCAAGCTGAAAATGATAAGAATCCATGATTTAATCATGTCCGGGTTTTTTGGGGGGTTTTATTATCACCAAACTCGGATTCAGTGCTTAACAAGTCGAAAATTCCCAGATTCAAGTCCAATCTACGATATCCCATATCTGAATACGAGTAACAGACATATTAAACAAAAAAGAACAGGAACGAAGAGAGAGAGAAAAGGCCAGGCCAGAGCTGACTGGAGGCGCATGGCAGGCCCAGTCTCTGCCCCGTCATCAACGCTCTCTTTAGATGATGGCCAATTCGCAACTATTTATCATCCACATCAATGGCTCATTTGGAAAGTCGAATTCTGTCAGGCCCAGCGACGCGAGACCGATGAGCCGGGCTCATCTCTGCTCTGCTCAGCTGGCTGCCCCCCCCCCCCACAGCCCCGCTTAATAAAGGCAGAACGAGCCCCACTGATCTGGCGGCCACCACGAACCTCGTCTCGCCATTCTAGCAGCTGAAGCAGCAGCAGCAGCACCACCACCACCACCACCCACCATGTCTTCTGCCTTGCAGTCTGGCCCAAGCCCGACCAGAGAGCCCCCCGGGCTGCGGTACCCCTCCAGCGGCAAAACCATCTACCACCGCCCCCTCAATCGTACCCGCAATGCCGAGCTCAGCCGCGCCAGCTTTGCGTACCTCTTCTCCGAGATGGTCAGCTATGCGCAGCGGCGGGTGCGGGACGTGACCGATCTCGAGCAGCGGTAAATCACCCTGTCTACCCCCCCCAACTCAACCTCCCCCCCCTCCCCAAGTTCCCCCCCTCTCCCCAAGTCAACCGTTCCCTCTCCCCGCATCCCCACCAGACCTACTTCGCCCGAGAGGAAGTGGAGCACCAGGCCTTCGGGCTGATTCGCCCCCCGTAAACGGGACCCCAAATATGGGCCCCCCTATTCCAGAGCCCCTGCGCGCGCACGTACTCGAACTCGAGCCCGCGTCGCAAGCCTGGGCCGGGAGGGGGGGGGACGGGCTGGCTCCCTCGTTTGGGGCGATCACCGAGTGCCTGTACATCTACTAACTCGACCTGGCCAGCCTCAACTCCCAGGGCCATCCCATCGGCCTAAAGCTCCTCGACCTCCTCCTCTACCGCGAGCCGGCCCGGACGCAGACCCGGCCCCTCACCGTGATCGGGCTGCTCCACTTCATCAAGCAGTCGGTGTGGCAGCACCTGTTTGGCCGGCAGGCGGACCGGCTCGAGAAGTCGATCACGCCCGGCTGCGAGGACGAGTACATGATCATCGACAACGAGCCGGTCGTGAACCAGTACGTCAGCGTGCCGCGCGAACTGGCCGGGCTCAACTGCGCCGCCTACGTGGCCGGCATGGTCGAGGGCGTGTGCGACGGGGCCGGGTTCCCGGCCAGGGTCACGGCCCATAGCTCGGGCCGGCCAGTGGAAGAGGGCGAGATGTGGCCGGGCAAGACCACGTTCCTGATCAAGTTTGAGCCCGAGGTGGTGGAGCGGGACGCTTTTCTGGCCAAGAGCTGAGAGGCACGACTGCGAGGACGACTGCGAGGACGACTGCGAGGACGACTGAGAAGCCGACCAGGGGGACGACTGAGAGGACGACTGAAGACGACCAGGGCAGGGGAGAAGGGCAAGGGGAGCCCGCGGTCGCCACGGTTATCCATCTATTATCCATAAGGGCAGGGACGTGGACAGGGCCATGGGCAGGGGCACTTGGGTTATATGGAGTTGGGGCTATGTATCGGCCGACAATTTACACCGGAACCGACGGCGGAATCAACCCTGTAGGCCTTGCGGGCCCTGCACTGCACCGCGCAACTGGAATTACGCCATGCCCGCTGCTGGACAGCGGACCTCGGGCCCAACTCCATTCAGCCGGCCTGTCGGCCGACTCGTCGCCCGTGCGCACCCGCCGCGGCACAGATATCAAGCCCCGCCCAGGCCTCCCGGCCGGGCCGGCGCATCATCTCGGAAGGCCCTTGAACCCTCCCGGGCCCCGGCCCCCGCCCGCCCCCACGTGGTCCCGCTTCCGAGCCATGAGGGCCTCGAGCCCGAGATCCTTCCAGGCCGGTTCGCGCACGCGCTGGGTCGCCTTCTGGATCCCAAAGGCCGCATGCTGGTCCGGCACCATGCCGTCCTCGTCCTCCGGATTCATCGGCTGCAGATGGGGCGGCACGTATATCTCGTCGTCGGGCAGGCGGTCCTTGCAGAAGTCCTCGAACAGGTCCGAGTGCCGACTCTCGCGCATGTGCACCTGGGTGAAGTTGCTGTCCTTGTTCTTGGGGTCTATTAGTGACCTGGCCTGGGCCGGCTGCGCCGATTCAAGCGGGCCGAGCCGAGGCTTACCATTATTATTATTAGGAGCGAAAATACGATCGGCCGGTCGGGTCGGGTGGGAGGGACGAGTTGCTGGAGAGATGAATGGTGGGTTCGGGTGTTGGGGAGCTCGTCGGCAATCGCGTGTCTGTGTTTTGGGTGCTGCGTCAGTGGATTGTTGGATCTGCGGCCGTCCAGCTCGGCGCCCCCGCAGACCCAGCGGCCCAGTCTAATTGGCAGGGGCTGACCCCCCCCACTTCAGGGCTCCATCTCCCCACCAGAGCTCAAGTCTGTCTACTCAAATTAACCCGATGCCGTCGGACTGCCCACGCTGAAACTCTTTACGGCATGAGACGGAGACGGCGGGATCTGACCCCAAGCCGGGCATGAGTCACCGCCCGGCAGAGGACCAGACGTGTCTCGGTCATTTGATCTGGTGTTTTTTGCACTCGGCTGTCCACCGCTCCCCCCCACCCTATTCTCTGAATGGTATCCCCCAAATGGCATCCTCCAAGTGGCCGGGCCCGCCCTGGAGAACCGCACCGTTGGTAATGGAAGTAGAGACCAGGCCGCGGCTCCGAAATATCGGTCGGATCATGGGATAGAACCGGGAGCGACATGATCTGCGACGGCGAAACTTTGAGATGGCACGGAAGCCTCGAGCAGTACTTGAAGAAAGGAGAGAGACTTGCCGAACTGCAAATCACCAGACCGCCATAGATTAGGGGACCCTCTCGAGGAGGCAGTCTCTTCCCCCCCCCGTTCGACTCCCTCCATCACGCCAGCGGGGTGTGTATCTAAGCGCCGCATCAAGACCGATATAGACCAGCGACAGGGACGGCGGCGGCAGGCCGGGGCGCCGTGAAAAACAGAGACCTCTTGTGCGAGCCAAGCCCAGCGTCACACTGGCTCTCACCAGCCGGACCCGGGCGGATCACTCGGGTCGGGATCATCGTGGCTCGGATTCCACGCCGGGTTACCGATCCATGTTCTCTAGGGGCGGGGCCCGGCCGATCCAAATTCTCCTCAAAAATAGCACCCACCAGGACGGAGCCCTGCCGGCTGCCAGTCATCCCGGAGGCGCTCGCTCGCTCGGATGAGTTGCTGACAGGGGAAGCCGAGGGGAATCGGGCGGGAATAGCAGCAGCACAGCCATCTTGGCACGCGGCGCCCGAAAGTAAGGCAATAAGTATGAAGGCGTCCACGGGCGGCTGGGCAGCGACTTGCCGTGCCGTCCCTGCCCAGCCAGCCAGCCAGCCAGACAGCCAGACAGCCAGCCAGACAGCCAGCCAGCGCGCATATGCCCGTCGGGAGAGGAGGGGTGCTGGGTGTGGTGGGGCATGCGCAGACCCGACATCGAATCACGGGAGGCAGAGCTAGGGCTCGTGTGCCTCGGAGTGAAAAGGGCCTTCTGGTACGTTGTGTGATCATAATCTGGCGCGAAGCCGCGAAGGCGCGAAGCAAGCAAGCCGCTGGGCCCGGGCTTGCCAGTTTCAGCAGCAGCAGCAGCACATGGACTGGTGGGTGCTGGTCTGACTGCTGTGTTGGTCTGACTGCTCAGGAAAGGGAGGACCTGCCACAGGCCTTCCCTTTCCTGACACGCGCCACCCTGTCAGACTCGGCCGCCTGAGCCGTCAGGCTCGAGCTTCCGGCGGCAGATCGCCAAGACGGCAGGAGCCCCCGGAAAACCCGAGACCATGGGCCCTAGATGAGTCGCCCCACGGCTGGCCTGCGCTTCTTCTTCCCTCCACCGACCCAGCCCGTCGGCGCGGGTGGTGCTAAGCAGGCGGGTGGCAGGCCTGGTAGGTAGCTCGGCTGGTTTGACGCGACCAACAATACTGCTAGCTGGCCTTGTGTCTGTCTCAACGTGGTACGTGTGTGCGTGTGTGCGAGGGCGCGGGGCGTCTGTCGCCCGGCTGATGGTGCTGGTGGTGCCATTGATGCATGCGACCGACCGAGCGAGCCTGCAATAAGCTGCACATCTCGAGTCTGGTCACCTCCCACCTCCCACCTTTCCTCTTCCCACTTTCCACTTCAAACTTTGCACTCCCCACTTCCCGTCGGTCTCCACTCTGGAAGGTGATCCACCCTTTCCCCCCGACCGGGTCCGTCGGCCGGTTTCACCCCTACCGCACCGACGCAACGCTGCGACGCAGCGGACGGGAGAGAATATGCGGGAGGGAGCGCTGGTGGGGGTGGTGGGGTGGCATGAGGTTGTTGTTGGTGGCATAAATCGGGTTGGCTGACCCGGTGGATTTTCGCTCACCCGCATGGTGCATGGTGGCGCCCTCGGCAGGTCACACTGATGCAGCCAGACTGGAAAATGAAGGCGGCGAGGCGGCGACCGCCTGCGAAGGACCACGACCATGGTTCTGAAAGCTCGTTGCATTGCATCCGAGCGCAGGATTCGAGCATTTGCCCTTCGTAGCGAGCAACGAAAACCCGTCCGGCCGGTTCGCTGACTGGCCCACCCAATCAAACACCCCTCCTCCCGAATGGGCGGCATCCCGAGATCGCTGCACCGCTGCACAGGCAAACGAGGAGGGGGGTAGAGGAGGAAATACGGGAGGGACGGGCAACGACCTCGTCCGTTCTCGTTCCCAGCAGAGCAGAGAGGCAGGTGGCCGCTAACTGGGTGGCTGTCTGTCTGTCTCAGAACCAACCCTGGCTGCCTCCTCGGGCCCATCCAGTCAGTATCGAGGCAGGCGACGTACCTGCACGGCAGCAGCAGCAGCAGCAGCAGCAGCAGCAGCAGCAGCAGCAGCAGCAGCAGCAGCAGCAGCAGCAGCAGCAGCAGCAAGAGCCGGACTTGGAGCGGGACTCGGACTTGGGGCTGCGTGTCTTGGGTTGTCTCTCTTGG
The DNA here is from genome assembly GCA_025802115.2 of Bertia moriformis. Taxonomy (NCBI): domain Eukaryota; kingdom Fungi; phylum Ascomycota; class Sordariomycetes; order Coronophorales; family Bertiaceae; genus Bertia; species Bertia moriformis. Next base: position 20,659 of record JAOYNC020106190.1, read on the forward strand.
CATCACCAACAATTGTGATTCAGATTTTTCTTTTCTCTCTTCTCGTTCCCTCCTGGCATTATTCTCATCATCCCATCTCTCTTTTCTTGTTCTTGCCTTTTCCTTTATTCGCCGAGTTCCCTGCCCGGCCTGTCCGGCGAGTAGTAGAAGAAGAAGAAAGGAAAACTAAGAAAAAGCGCAGAATCAGCGGCAGTAAAAGGTGGGTGAGAGGTCGGCTGTCTATCATAGCCCCCACTCCACGCCTCCATGTGGCCTGACGACATTGGTTAGACGGACTAGATGTACTTGCCTCGGGCTGCCCAAGGTCCCGACCAACACGACGACGGCGGCGACAGCAACAGAGCCGCGTCGTTATCCTTGCCCCTCGTCGCCACCGCCATCGCGGCCGATTCCGGCGGCACCGTCCCAGCGGAGAGGGGCGCCATCCAAGCGGAGGGGGGCGCCGTCCAAGCGGAGGGGGGCGCCGTCCAAGCGGAGGGGGGCGCCGTCCAAACGGAGAGGGGCGCCGTCCAAGCGGAGGGGGGCTCGCAGCCGCCGATGCTTCCGGGCAGCTACTGGACAAGCATCCCGCCCCCCCCCTCGGCCCAGATGGTGCCCGAAGACGCAGACCGGTTTGATTTCGCGGCTGCGCGGCGACCTCTGAGCTGGTGGTAAGTGACACCCCCACCCTCGCACCCTCCTGCTGCAGCCCGCCCTCCTCCGGCCATCCACACAGTCATGCCGACTCTCTCACCGCCCGGTAGCAACGACGGGAGCTCGACTGCGTCGGTGACGGGGAGCGTTGTAGCCTACCGCACCATCAACGGGCGCCGATACCACTCGGATCGCGGCAACGCGCTGTACTGGTAGGCAGCCCTGTCCTGGCAAGACTCGGACTGAGGGGGATAGATAGCTGTTGGTTTTCCTGACGTGCGACCGATATAGGGCCGCCAACGACGACCAGCAGATCACGTCGATGGACCTGTACTCGGATCTCTGCTACCAAGTCCTCGGCAGGGTGCTCCACAAGGCCCCGCTCGACAAGTCGAAGCTCAGGGTGAGATCACCACGTGGCGGCTGGTGCTGATCTCAAGAACTCGGACCTGTTACTGACGGGCGGCGCCGCCGCCGCACAGACCGCTATCGACGTGGGGACCGGAACAGGAGCCTGGGCCATGTATGGATCACGGACCTGACCTGATGCTGGCCTGACCTGACCTGGCCTGACCTGACCCGACCTGATGCTGACGCCGACGGACGGCATGCCGCAGTGACTTTGCCGACGATAACCCCAACTGCCAGGTGGTGGGCACCGACATCTCTCCAATCCAGCCGGTCTGGGTGCCCCCGAATCTGAGGTTGTGAGTGGCCCACCAACGCGCCGTCCGGGCCCGGTCGCCTGCCCCTGCCCGGCCTGGCCTGCGCTGCGCTGCCCGCCTGCTCTGCCTGCTCCATGTGGCTGGCGCTGTTACTCGCCGGTCTCGCTGACCGAATCGGGCCGTGGCCGTGGTTGTGGTCGGGGCCACTAGTGAGATCGAGGATTGCACGCAGGAATGGACGTTTGACCACGCCTCGTTCGACTACGTGCACATGCGGCTGCTCTACGGCTCCATCACCGACTGGGACAGCCTGTTTAACCAGGCATACCGGGTGTGCCGGCCGGGCGGCTGGATCGAGAGCCACGAGGCATCGCCGGGGATGGACTGCGACGACGGGTCGATCAAGCCGAACAGCGCGATGGCGCAGTGGGGCAAGTTCTACTACGAGGGCGGCCAGAAGCTTGGCCGCCCGTTTGAGGTGATCCAGCACGACTTGCAGATCAAGGCGATGCGCCGGCTGGGGCTGGAGGACATATCTGTCTTTGACGTCAAGGTGGGTCGACGGCCGAGTCTGGCGGGGGACGCATCATCATTATTATCATTATTATCATTATTTTTCTTGTAACGTACTGACCAAAAGGCGGGGCGTCGATCAGGTGCCCATCGGGCGGTGGCCCCGAGACTCAGCTCTCAACGAGCTAGGCCACATGGCCCAGGCCGTGCTGGAGCAGGATTACGAGGGCTACGTGTCTTACATGGCGCACCTCAACCACGGGTGGACGCCGGGGGAGGTCTCGGTGTACTGCGCCCATCTCCGGGCCGAGGTCCGGGATATCAGGAACCATGGGTATTTCGTCATGAGGGTGGTGTGGGGCCGGAAGCCAGAGAGGCCGGAAGGGTCGGGGAAGGCGGGGTCGGCCAGGAGCGGCCGCGACGGCGGCGATATGGATGTGGACGGGTAGTGGTGGTGGGGCGTAGAGGGGGCCGGGGGCGGAGCGGGGCGGCAGGATCGAATATGTGGGCACGGGGTGACGGGGCGTCTGTCGGTTTCTAGAGGGAGAACTGCGCCTCGGTTGGCAGTCTGTGTGTGTGCTGGATTACGAACCAGGTAACTAGGTGAATGGCCGGGCCAGTATCGAGCCGGATTGTACGACCCAGCCAGCCTACCTACCACGCCACAGGGCACCGACCACTCGAACCGAGACGCAGAACATGATGAGAAGCAGAGCATTCGGCCAAGCACCGGGCTGGGCCGGACGCGGATCTTGGTTGACTCGGTTTATCTCCTGGATGGGCCTGTCGAGAGACCAGGAGAGATAACAACACAAGCACGAGTGGCAGACCAGTGAGTGGGCTGGCAGCAGCGAGTACCGGGCATAGACGGCCTCTTTACCACGTGGCATATTTCATACTTCCTTGGGAGTTGTATATATATAGTCTTGATCGCTGGGATTCAGCAATCGTGTGTATAGGCCTGACCCGTGGTCCGCATAGTGGATATGGTTCACTCGGGTATATGGAGGATGCAGCCGTTGAACGCAAGGGATTATGAGGTTATGCTAGAGGGAGCATAAATTGCGCTTGTGCGGAGCTTCGATAGCGGCGCGTAGGCCCAGCCAGACGTGTAGTCGGCTAGTCTAGCACTATAGGAGGGCTGTGGCTCTCAGGGACCAGTAACTCATCCGCCAGAGACCGGATGGGTTCGGGGCCCGGTTATAGTACTGACTGGAAGGGAGGTGACCATATTTGGACTTGGGCGGGGCCCAGGCCTGATTGGGGTATCAAAACCCAGTGACGATTTTCCGAGATAAATTGTGCAATACGGCCGCCAATGTGTACGTAATACGGCCTCGTCTACCCCCCTGCCTCATTCCCGCCTCCGTTCGCACGCATCTCTCCCTTTCCCCTGATACTGCCCTCGAGCCACGCTCCCTGGCAACAGCGGACACAGGCACATACATACACACACAACACACATATATACACACACGCACACACAAACAGACACCCGCATACACAAGATCCTACCTGTTCCGGTGGATCCGGTGGCGCCCTAGAACGATCGCGCATCGGCACAGACCGGCGTCAGAATGTGTCGCTTTCTCGTGCGTGCATGCGCGCGCGCGCATCCATCCAACCCCTGCGGTGTAGGGTTGTCGCGCGACCACGACTTGGTGGGCTTACACGGTCGCAGGTCTACAAAGGCAGCGATGAGATACTCCTCTCCAAGTTGATACTCGACCCTACCCACTCGATCCTCAAGCAGTCGTTTGACTCGCGCCTGCGGCTGGTACGTGCGCCCCTCCCCCGCCCCCTCCCCCCACACCCCCGACCTCCCCCCACCTCCCCAACATTTTCCCCCCCGCACTCGCGCGCGCGCGCACGGACGCGCGCGACCGACATCCCAGGGCGGTGGCTAAGGCGCGCGCGCCCGCAACGGCTGGCAGGACACCCGGCGCGGCCAGAACAATGCCGACGGGTTCGGGATCGGCTTCTACACCGACGCCCGGCTCGGGCTGGCGCCCTGCCTCTTCACGTCGACGACGCCGGCGTGGAGCTGCCAGAACCTGGGCCGGATCGCGTCCAAGACGGCGTCCCGGCTCGTGTTTGCGCACGTGCGGGCCACCACCGAGGGCTCGCTCAGCGAGGAAAACTGCCACCCGTTCCAATACGGCAGCCTGATGTGGATGCACAACGGCGGCCTCGGGGGGTGGCGCCACATCAAGCGCCGGCTGAGCGAGAGGCTGGCGGACCGCTGGTACCTGGGCGTCCACGGCAACACCGACTCGGAGTGGGCGTTTGCGCTGTTCCTCGATACGCTGGAGCGCATGGGCCACGACCCTGCGTCCGGGGGAGCCGGCGCCGGACCTGGAGCTGGACCTGGCGGCAGGGGGTTTGGGCCGACCGTGCTCCGGCGCGCGCTGCTCCGCACGATCCGGCTCATCAACGAGCTGACGGACCAGATCCCGGATTCGGTCATCCAGGCCGAGGCCGTCGACACCCGGAGCCTGCTGAACTTTGCCGTCACCGACGGGCACAGCGTCGTGTGCACGCGCTACATCAGCAGCGCGACCGACGAGGCCGCCAGCCTGTACTACTCGTCGGGCACCCAGTGGGAGACCCTGACGGAGGCGGCCGACGACCGGCAGTACCAGATGGAGCGGCGGGACAAGGGCGCGGACATTGTGCTGGTGGCGAGCGAGCCGCTGACGTTTGAACGGGGTATGTGGATCATGGCCGATGGCGGCGATGGCGGTGGTGATGGTGGTGGTGATGGTGGCGATGGCGGCGGCGGCGGCGGCGGTGGCGATGGTGGCGATGGCGGCGGCGGTGGTGGCGGTGGTGGTGGTGGTGATGGTCATCATGTCACTATGCTGATCACTCCGTGGTTCCAGAACACTGGGTAAACGTGCCCACCAACTCGGTCCTGACGATCCACAAGCAGACGGTCATGGTCCACCCGATCATGGACGAGTACCGCGACCGCAACCCCTACCATGCCCGCTCGAGCACATTTGTCCAGACCAAGGGCCTGGCGACGAATGAGAAATCAGCAGCCCCCCCGGCGCAGTATCCGATCGCGGTCGGCATGCCCGGGGCTGACGATCAGCAGCAGCAGCCACACGGGCACGGGCACGGGCACGGCCTCGCCCAGCAGCAGCAGCAGCAGCAGCGCGGCAGGCGGCACGAAAAGGCCCCCTCGGGCGAGATGCCGTCTGCGGCCACACCGGGGCCCGGCATCGTCATTTTGCCTACACGGCCCAGCATATCGCTGTCGCCGCTGTCGCCGCGGCGGCCGCCGCCGGCACCGCAGGCCCTTGAGCCACAGCAAACCCTGCAGGTTCCCCAGGCGCCGGCCATGGCAATGCAGCCGGCGACGCCGAGGCACCCGCCGGCGGAGGGAAACATCTCCCGCAAGCGAGCGGCGCCTCCGCTGGCGGTGGTGGCCTTGCAGCCGGACGCGGACCCGGCGGCGCAGTCGCCGACGGGCACGATCAACACTATGGCGGAGGAGGAGGAGGGGGCACTCCGGAGTCATTCGGCCAAGGTGAGCCGATTCTACTTCCCGGAGCTGGGCCAGTAGTAGTAATCGGGGCGGTCGGCTTGATCAGCCGGGTCAGGGGCAGTGGTGGTGCAGATGGGCGAGGATGAGAGGGACTCTATAGACATGTACACATCCGCCATCGGACTTGCGGTTGACTTGTCATGGGAAGGGGGGGCGCCAGGGGTCTGAATAGATAGGTGGACGGGTGCGAGAGGTGTAACAGATGGGGTCAGAATTCCAATTCCAATCTGGGCTGTTGACAACTATGATGACATGGAATTCTTTCTTGAGAAGGCTGGTGGGCTGGACAAGGTCAATGGACAGGCCGATTTTCAACTGGCAGGGCTGCCTCTTGTCGTGGCAGCTATGCCGGCAGGTTGATGGGGCCGGAGAAACGGTGGGAGGTGGGAGAATCCAGATTGGCAGGCTTGCATCTTGGCTTGTCCGTTGGGAGCCGACGTTGTCCACCTGTGGATGGACTGGAGAAGGGTCGTTGATGGACGGGGAAATTCCAATTGTCGGGACAGGTCCTCGCCTTGTCCGGTGCGAGGGTCGGGCAGGAGTGTATGGAGGCATGAGGATGGTGGACCAGGCCTAGTTTCTTTGCAGATGGATATATTCCGATGCCGACTCTGGGAATGGGCCGAGTCGCTGCTAGCTTTGTCCACGATTGGGGATGGGGAGCGTATGTATGTAGGTGGACTCGAACCAGAAGGGGGATTTAACATTTTTGATTTTTCCAACCTGGGTCCATTCCAACTACCAGTCCTGTATCAGACCAGGACCCGATCCGACCCTCGGCTCTGTGGAGAAGAACTAGGCAGAGACACAGATGCAAAGCCTCGGCAGCGGGTGTGGATGTGCGGCGCCTGCCGGGCTGGGACCTGCAGGGGGGCTTGACGACAGCTAGCTTATTTTATTTTCCATGCTAGGTGTGTTGTTTTTTTCCATGCAAGGGTACCACCCCACCACCACCACTACCACTACCACCCCGCCACGACCAATATTCTTCCAATCACTGCGGGATCCTTCCGGCCTTGATGTTCGGGTCGCATAACTAAATCCCTCCGGCCACGGCTATAGTCTTTTAACCGCGACCGCGACTTGCTCCGACCACGACGATTATCCTTTTGCGATATTTTTCCGACCACGACCACGACCACGTGCATTCGCTGGCCAGTCCAGCCATCGGGACCGCGATCAGCCATCATGAGTGGCTCGCACACGGCCTTTTTCTATGGTGAGTCAATCCCCAGCGCCCAGCCCTGCCCCCGTCCGCCGTCCGCCCGGCGTGCCCCGGCCCGGCGTGCCCCGCCATGCCCTCCCCCTCACCGAGTACTAGATAATGCTCAGACTGACACCCCCACCACCCCACACAGGCACCCTGGTGAGCCGAGTCCCCCGCCGGACCGCCGGACCGCCGGACTGCCCGCTCGTGCCAGCATACTGAACATGAAGAAGATGGTGCCCGCCATCTTCTTCACCGTCTGCTACCACACCACCTCGCCGGTCAAGGCGGTCCGGGACATGCACACCTTCCAGCCGGCCATCCTGGATGGATACTCCCGCCACCGGGTCCGGTACGCCGAGTACCCCGGCATTGTGGAGCGGGCCGGCGGCTCAGTTCGGGGCGTGTACGCGACCGGCCTGACCGACGCCAACCTCGCCAGTCTGAATAACTTTGAGGGGCCCCAGTATGAGAGCCGGATGGTCCGCGTCCGCACCCTGGTCGACCACCAGCAGCAGGGCGGCAGCCCCAGCGGCGGACTGGTCGAGGGGGCAACCGCCCAGGAGGACGATGGGGGGGACGATGGGGGGGACGGCAAGTGGGACGAGAGGGAGGCGTGTGTTTACGTGATCAGGAACGCGGACGAGCTCGAGCCGGCCGAGTGGGACTTTGAAAAGTTCTGCAGCGAGAAGCTGCAGCACTGGGGTTCGGACGATTTCATCGCCCAAGGTGAGTCAAGGGAGCGGGGAGGGGGGCGAGGGTGAGGATGAGGAGCTGCAGGCCAGGGGGGCGGGGGTGTCAGCTAACGAGGACCTGCAGAGTGCGTCGGCGAGCCTGCTGCCCCTTTGGGAGGGCGGGCCTGAATCATGGCCGAGAGAGAGGTGAGCGCAGGCTGAACTCAGTGCACGGAGCAGGTGCAGGGGTGGGCGCGGGTGCGGGACGAGGCGCTGACGAGGACCTCCTGTTTGCCAGAGTTGACTGCGACCTCGGGCCGGACTGGATCATGGCCATGGCGGTGCTGATGCCAAGCAGGAGGGGAATGGAGAATGGCCACGGTTTCCAAGCACAAGTGCCGGTGCCGGCAACTCTCAAGTCTGAGGGGGGGCGCCAGCAAGCCAGAGGAACATGATCTGCCGCGCAAAACGGAACAACGGCAGAATGGGGGGCCATCGGATGTGCGGCAGATCGGCGGGCCGGAAACATGGCGGCCAGATTCTGCATTCCGGTGACGTGATTTCTTTTTTTAAGCCGGCCCCGTAATCAGTCAGTCAGTCAATATCAGTCAGCCAGTCAATCAAAATCTCACGGCCATGGCTGCCGGGTTCCGGCAGCCTGGGCGCGCCTGAACCGAAACAGGCCAGAGCCAGCCAGCCAGCCAGCCAGACGGCAGAGATCAACCGCCAGGCCGGGAACCAGCCAATTGATTGCCTGCCACCCTGCTGGCTGGCTGGCTGGCCAGGACGGCCGCCAGGCCGCCATGAATCTGCGACGAGGGCGGGCGGGCTAATCTGCCATGGGGCCGCCGAGGCCCTCTTTTGTTTCTGGCTACATTGCTCCTTTTCTCGACTGCCTTTTTTTGATTGTGATTGTGTTTTGGTCTTACTTCGGCCAAGGACAGCCCTCCGAGGGGCGCCCAGTCAAAGAGGGGCAGCGCGCCTTTACCCGGGGCAAAAAAAAAAAAATACCCAGGGGCTGGCCTGGCCAAACAGCCAGCCAGCCAGCTGGACGGTTGGTCGGCCACACCCGCATCCTCATTTTGCCAGGCTCCGAGATCTGGCCATCATCTGGCCGGCCATGCCCATCAGCCCGGCCGAGACCAGTCGGCCGGCCGGTCAGCCAGTCGGCTGATAACCGGCCCGGCGGCGGCGACGCCGGTGGTGGTCTGCGACGGGAATGGTGACGGTTTTCTTCCCAATTGGCAGAGCCCCCTGCCAGTTCGTAAGCGAGGCGCCCGCTGTGCTCATTGACTCCCACTCCCACGCGACCAGCCCCCGGCGGAGAAACAGCCATCGGTCCGGAGCATGCTGAAACGGCCATTGCTCCAGGATTCCAGAGTGCCCTCATCTCTCTTCACCATCACCACCGCGCCACCATTACCACGACCATTACCACCCCCTATTTTTCATTATTATTTCAGCCACCGCTGCCTCCCACTAATAGATCAGATAACTCCTGGCCGGCCGAGATCTCGCGATCTCGGCGTCATGCACACACCCCACGGTCGCCATTCTCCCGCCACGCGCAAGAGACACTCCGCCGCGGCAATTTTACCTTTTGGGGGTCGGGCCGACCTCCCCCGCCCGATGGAAAACGCGGGGCCGGATGGACGAGAGGGGCGTGCGCGTATCTCGGCCGGCACGGCACTCGGCACTCGGCACGCGGCACACGGCACGCGGCACACCACACCCACACCACACGCCACTCGCCGCACGTCACACACCACACGCCACAGGGCCATGGCCGCCGGCCGCTGGCCGCCTCGGCCGATCATCATTACTGCTGTTTCCCCTTCCGTTTTTTTTTTTTTTTCCGTTTCAAACACACCTGCCAAACCAGTGCCGCTCGTGCTGATCGGCAGGGTACACAAACGGAAGCCAGATCGGCTCCGCGACTGGAGGCCTGGTCCAGTGAGACGGTGGTCGGTCCGCTGTTGCTGCCACTTCAGTTTCGCTGTTTCGAGCGCCGAGGTCAGGGGCGCGAGGGAGTACAAAAAATAAACTGTCGGTTGAAATCCCATGGTGGTGTACAGATCCCTCGCCCCCATCTTCATCCCCCCTACGACCAGGCCGCTGGATACGGACGGTTGAAACCGCCCACTGACTACCAGTCCGGCTGCCATTTGCGGGAGAGATTCCTGCCTCCGTGGGCTGGGCCGCTGCGGTCATCCGTAGCAGCCCTGGCTTGCAGACCCACAGTGGGTTTGGAACCTGCTGGACTTTTCGTCCATCTCCCTGCGGTCCCTCCGGCACACGGGACAACTGACTCTGGGTGAAATCACGTCGGCATTCTGGTACCGGCAGTCTGCCGTTCGGGCTGCGGCCCCGCGAGCCAGCTCGCCCAGCCCGAGACCAGACCTGATGTGCCCCTGGCCCGAGATGCGTGAGGGAGGCAGGTGACGGATTTGGACGCCGGAGCTTGGTTCAGTCTCCAGCTGCTGGATTGGGGACAAGAGGCCAAAAAAGCCACCCCCCGTGCGGAGTGGCATCCCTGCCGGCCTCTTGCATGTTTCCTCCTCCCTCGCGGGCAAAAAAATAAAAAAATAACAAAACGTTGCGAGGGAGGGACAGGGGACGCCATCGGACAAACAGCCATGGGCACGGCCGCAACTGCGCACCCGTCCGCGCCGGGATGAGCTTCCTCGCTGTGCGCAGGCACAGCCGGCAGGGATGCCGGCTGGCCCCTCCGCGAGGGAGCTGGGCCACCCGAGATCGGGAGAGCTGAACTGAGCCATCCAATAGTCTGTGTGGCTTGGTGTGTCGCGTCGCATCGCGAGACTGGTCTCTGTCCGGGATCTCTCCAAGGGCTGGACCAGTCACCGGGCCACGTATCAAGGTGCAATATCGGACGCGGCGGCGGGCCCGTCTAGGAATGAATTCGCCTCTCGCGGCGGCGGAGGCGGCGGCGGCGGCGCGGCTGGTGGCTGGGATACGAGCCCAGCGCAGGGATAGTGGCCGGCTGCTCGATCGTCCGCCTGGTGGCGCAGGACTCGCAGGTGGCGACATGTCTCCTCCATCGTCCTCCTGATTCTGGTTCGGGGGAGTGGTGCCGGCCGAGATGGCATCTTGTATACTCTTCCTCCCAATGGCTGGGCGGGCATACTTTAGCAGAGAGACAGAGAGCACCAGAGAGACATGGAGCAGGGAGAGACAGCGGCGCGGTATTGGCAGTATCCGGCCAGCGGCCGCGTGAATGCTGCTGCTCCGGCCAGATGATTGGGTTCCGTCGAGCAAGCCAACAGCAGCACGGATCGCACGCCGCCGTATCATCTGCGCCCGCCAGCCCCGCCAGTCCCGCCAGCGTCGGGGGGGCGCGCCGCGAGAGCGAATAGCCCTGCGATTGCGCGGACCCGGACCTCCCCACCGGCGGATCAGCCAGAGTGGCCAGGGGTTCGTGGCTTGCTTGCTTGCGCCGCAGAAGCCGTCGACCAGTCAGATCACGCCTGCCACTGCGCCGCCGCCGCCGCTGGCCTGCCCCTTGCAGCGAGCTTCAAGGGGAGCCGAGGGGCAGAGGGGCAGAGCGCAGAGGAGCAGGGTGTCGCGGTCACCTGCAGCTCCAGAAAGGGGTTTCGCCCCCGACCCAGCGCGAGGAATTGGGCGCTTTCGACCTGTCGATCGGGATTGCGCTCTGCAGTGCTCTGCATGGATCGAAGCCGGAAAAAAAAAAGGAGGGGTGTTCGTGCTTCGGCCTCGGTTCCGGTTGAGCGCGTCGACTGGCCATCGACAGTCGGTCGGTTCTCCGGTTTCTGGCTCCCGGTGTTCCCAGCCTCTCTCTGCCCATGCATCCCCTCATCTTGTTTCCTTTAGCCGAACCCGATTCCATGGGCCGGCCTATCATTGTGTTGCCAGCCCAGTCTCGAATCGCAGGGGTTTCTTTCGCCCCCGGCCTCGCATTGAGGCCATTCATTCCCCTGGCCTGCCTGCACCCCCCCTCCCCCCCGGAGAGCGGGGGGCGGGGCCCCCCCAGGCCCGCCGCACCGCCGCCCCCATTTCCCAGCCGCACGCCCTCCGGCCGCTCCCACTGGCCTCCGCCGCGTTTTCCACGAGGGCAGACAAACGGCCAGGCCCACCTCGACGGCCACCCCCCCCATCAATTTTTATAAGAGCTCCCCGTCCCTCCCTCCAGATCCGGCCCCCTTTCTTTGTCTCCTCATCCCGCAACAACCAAGTCCTTTCTCTCTCCATCACTCTCTCCCCCCCCCACCGTCATTCATTTTTTCGACGAGGCTAGTCCTCTCGTACACGCTTCGACAGCGAACAATCGGTCAGCGCGCCTGGTGCACGAAACCCGCCCTCATTCATTTTCCGAATCCGCTCGGAACCCCTCGAGTTCCTCGAGCAAACACCAAAAAATACAGGAGAGAGAAAAGGCCAGGACCCGGGGCGATACTCGCGTTCGTGACCCAGGGGGTGTCTGCTTTGACGGTGAGTGGCCTGGGCGAGTTCCCTTTATTGGCCTACCGTGCCTGTGCCTGTTCACACATCCCCTCGAGGCCCAATCTCGGCGAGTCTCGATCCTTCTTTCACTGCCGCCGCTTCCATTGTCCCGGATAGCAATGACGGGCCCCATGAATGGAGACCCCAAATCGCTATTTAACCCTGTCCGGCAAACGGCCAAGCTGACTCTTTCCGCAGAACCTCTCAGCAGCCCATCCACAAAGCCAGTCCCCGGAAGCATCTTGCCCTCTTGAAGTTCTGAATATCGTCCGGTACGACATTTGGAATCTTGCCACCACCGATCCCGCACGCCGCATCCCAAACCAGAAATCCCGCAAAAGGAACACCATGCTCGCCAACGCTGTCTTGGCCGTGTCGACCCTGGCCGTCGCCGCCTCGGCCCACATGATCATGACCAACCCGGTCCCGTACGACGTGGCCGGCCTCAACAACTCGCCCCTCGACCCGTCCGGCTCCGACTTCCCGTGCAAGGCGGTCGACTACACCGTCATCTCGGGCCAGAACACCATGGCGATCGGGTCCAACGCGACGCTGTCCTTCGTCGGCACCGCCGTCCACGGCGGCGGCTCCTGCCAGCTCTCGGTCACGTACGACAGCCCCCCGACCAAGGACTCGGCCTGGAAGGTCATCCACTCGATCGAGGGCGGCTGCCCGGCCCGGAACACCCCCGGCAACCTGCCCGGCGACTCGGCCGCGATCCCGGACCCGTTCACGTACCAGTTCAGCATGCCGCCGATCCCGACCGGGCCCGCCGTGTTCGCGTGGACGTGGTTCAACAAGGTCGGCAACCGCGAGATGTACATGAACTGCGCCCCGATGACGATCACCGGCACCGGTGGCACGGCCGAGTACTACAAGCAGCTGCCCGAGATGTTCAAGGCCAACATCGGCGCCGCCGGCGACGGGTGCGGCACCACGTCCAACACGGACGTGCAGTTCCCCGACGCCGGCGTCAGTGTCGAGTACGGCAACGGCGCGAGCGACGCCGACTTTGCGCCCCCGGCCAGCTGCGCCTCGGCCTCCAGCAGCCACCTGCCGATCCCGACCGGGGGCGCCGGCCCGTCCGTCCCCTCGGTGGTGCCGCCGCCGGCCGGCCCCACCGGCAGCCCGATTGCGTCGCCGCCCCCTGCCGGCGGCCCGATTGCGTCGCCGCCCCCTGCCGGCGGTGCTATTCCGTCGCCGCCGGCCGCAGGCGGTGCGATTCCGTCTCCGCCACCCGCCGGCGGCGCGATCCCGTCGCAGGTGCCCTCGGCAGTGCCCTCGGTCCCCGGCGGCGTCTTCCTACCTGGACCCAGCCCGCCGACCACGCTCGTCACCCAGGTCAGCCCCACCGCCGCCGCGCCGGCCCCGGCGCCGGTCAGGTCGTAGCCATAGACGGTGCCGATACGCTCACCGTTGAGGACGAAGCTGAGGCTGACATAGAGCCCGGCGAGGAAGAAGAACGGCAGTAGCGCCACGTAATAGAGGCCGATATTGACGAGCTGCGGCGCGTAGGTGGCAGCGTTCTGCAGCTGGAGCGGATTGAACGGGTTGACCGTCGTTCCCCAGAAGCCGAGCGCGGCGGCCAGGATCATCACCGCCGGCAG
>JAOYNC020106283.1:0-33953 GCA_025802115.2 Bertia moriformis
CGTTGATCCACCAGACACGAATTGTCTCAAAGGATTTTTGATGAATAAATAATCGAGCCACGGCATTTGGCCAATCTACCGTCGTCAGTTTGTTTCAAAGAAGAGCATTTCAGTCCTTACTTTCCCTGCGTAATCGAGTATTTTCTCCAACGACGCAATGATCCCATCTACATCACGTCCTTGTTTCAGGAAGCCTAGAGGCTTGCTGTATGTCAACTCTCCAATTACATCGAAGGCATCTGTTCCAGTCAGTCTTATTTCAAACATTGAGGCTACATATCGATCCTACAGTACTGCATCCAAACGGCGATATCACATCCTCTTCCGTCCTCAACAAACTCATCCAGCCGCTTGAAGAGACTTTGGATTGTGGTATCGACGAAAGGCTCAAAATCTGTTAATGTGCTCATCGAATAAGCTGATGTTACTGGACGCTTGATCGCCGCGTGGAAATCTTCGTCCAGCGTAGTGAAAAGCGTCTGTGTCGGTTTTCCATTTGCAAGCTGCTGTTGGACACGATAAAAGTTCGTCTGGAAGGTTAGCTTGCAGAATGACACTTCGAATTAGGTCCCCAACCTTGCGGAAACCCTTGTTGATCCCGTATATTGTCTTCAAAACATCCAGATTCCGTACGCTTACCACATTAGGTCCGAGTCGGACATAGTCTCCATACTTCTTGTGCAGGTTATATAATGTAATATCTGGACGTCCTCGAGCCACATCAATGAATCTCCAGATGTTTGAAAGCTTAGCAGCGAAAGGGCCCGGAATTGAGACAACACCCGGGGTGAAATAGTTGCGCGAGAGATAGAAGACGATTCCGGCAATGACCAGACCTAAAATATGCTCACTGGTAAACCTGATTATGCTGGAGAGAAATGCCATAGCTCAAAATGTTGTCGACTTTCATCGATTTTCGTATCCGTATGTGTTATAAAGACGGTCTTATGGATGTTCATGGATCTTGAAAGAGGTCAAGAATGGTTCTCTCTCACGGATTTATGGACAACGGCAAGGCTTAATACGGATACTATTATATGGGTGTCTACAACCTATCACTTAAAACGTCTCCGAATAGCCACCCATGCAGCGGAATTTCCTCCGCCATTGATTTGCGGGGAAGCGCAAGCAGAGTTCAGTATATCCGAGCAACCATGAGACTACGCTCGGCTATGCCAGCATGAATAAACAGCTATCCAGCAGTTACAATAGCTGGAATGAAGCACATTTGAAGCAGAATTAAAATTCGCTCAAGACTATATCACCTGCACCGCTATGCATCCACTATTTTTTATTTCTATCGGCCACCGACTGTATATGCGAGGCCACGGATCCCAGGGCTGGGATAGTTTCGAAAGCGTGGGCCTGCAAGCATTAGCATGATTATATCCCATAAGGAAGATCATGATGTACCTCCTTCGCCGTGACATTTTTGGCATCGTCGGCCGTGATTTTATTCGCGGGTTTGCTCAACACCTGCTCGGCTTTTGCGGCCCATTCCACCTGTTCGGGGTACCTTGTGTCTGCCATTGTCAGCACCTTCGCAGGAGAGTGGTTGCTTGTAAGCACCTACCCGGTGAGCCGGCCAGGTCTGTGCTTTGGTTGGTAATGAAGTTGATTTCGTCGTCCCTGAGTGGCTGTCCATCCCGCCGTCTTTGATTGATCCGCTGGCGGAATTGGATGGTGTCCATGTTTTCCATTTTGGAGTTTCGATGCAGGGTTCTCGATTGGTAATGGCGAGTGATTGATAGTCTCGGTATCTTGTTGAGAAGACGACTACGGAGCGTACAACAGCTATATATTTCCCGTCTAGCCACTACACATCATATCACCGTTGCGTTCGTCGCCACATGGTGATCGAAGGCAAAATGCACTTTGTAGTCCATGGTCGATTAGGCTTGCCATTTCCGTTTGAATTGTCACGGTGACGTGAATGCGAGATTGTCGGAGTTATAGTACGGGAACATCAAGGCTTGATAACTGACGAGGTCTTGAAATGTCTTCAGCAGTATCTCTTGCCGCATCTTAATATGTTGAGAATGCTCCCATGGAGCTACATAAAAGACAAGCTAGAGTGTCGTTGCAATGGGGACAACGAAGTACTATTTCCCAAATAGGAAATCCCCATGCGAGGCGAATCACGTGTCATCATGGCCATCTTTTCTCACCCCTGAAGACTACAGCAACCTCGCCAGCCCCAGTCTTTCACTGAGCTTCCCAACTTCTGCTGATTTTAGAAGGGTGGAAGAACCGGTTTACCCATGAGGCAGATCGTCACCGTCTGACATTCCTGGGGTGGTAAACGAGTAACCGCGTAATATTATGAGGCGTATTCGTTCGTCTTCTATCCCAGCAATGCTAATCACCATTTTCACATGTGAGGCCATTAATTTATATATATTAGGTGAGGACTTATTCTGACGAATGGTGCGAGGTTTTTTTTGGATAACGGTGCGCGTCCCAATTATGAGCCATGCCGTGGGAGACGCCAAAACGACGGCGGTTGCACCCATTATTGACAATAACCACGTGCTTTGAACGGATAGTTTGGGCTACAAGCCTTCATGACGAGCTCTCGATATCAGGGCAGGTTATGATTACCATGGCCATATAGGGATTACTGAGAACACCCTGTACCTCGGGGTAAGTTGTCGGCAACTTGTTTAGTTGATAATGCAACTAATATTCCGAGTAAGCGTCCTAGTCCAAGTTAAAGAAGCTCACTTGTGAGCGGTATTCGTCATGTGTTCCACAGCAATCGAATTGCTCCGGATTGCATATCTCCGTGACACGTCAATCCATTCTGGTCTTCAGGTTTGTCCAATCGCCTGCTTTCAAATCTGAAACTATCCCCCTTCTATGCACTATATAAGGGGTAATGGCTCCAATCGGGGAGTTTTGGACATTGCCATTGACCAATCTCTTTGACGGAAATAGCTCTGGTTCGAAGAGCCCTTATTGGCATCCCCGATTGGTAGCGGAAGTCAGATAAAACTTGGTAGGCTTGGAACAAATCATCATGCCATCCCAGACAGCCAACATTGAAACACATCCAGCTATCAAAATGATCCCTGTTCCTGAACAACGTCGCTGACGTTGACGTCCTTGGTCTACGTAAGTGCGACAGCCTGTCCTCGACTCCTTATCCTCGCCATCCGCTAGCATGCTAAAGCGATTGATTTATGCAGGCATGTGGCGCTTCGTTTTAAAGAGCCTGTGTCGCTACCTGCTTTATCTGCACCGTTTTCACGGTCTCCTCCATATAGCCCGAAATGACGCCTCATCGCCTGCTAGTATTTGGTGACCAATCCTCGAATCCTTGTTCAACAATCAGGCAATTGCAACGACAGGCGCAAGATTCCCCGGTGCTATGCCATTTTCTGAATGCGACTGAGCAAAGACTTCGAGCCCAGTGGACGCAGATAGCAACATCAGAGCACTCACTACTTCGCCAATTCGGATCCTTGTCAAACCTGGTAGACAGCTATACTCAACACAAGGACGCAGTTTCCTCAGGCGTCCTTCATTGTACTGCTCAGCTCGGGTGCCTCATACTGTAAGCTTCTGGGTAATGAAAACTAGAAGGCCAATTTTGCTGAATTTCCGCTCAATGTAGTTTAGTTGAAAATGATCCCAGCGTACTCACAACGCTCACCTGTGTTCGTCTCCTCGGATTTTGCACTGGGTTGCTTCCTGCAGCAGCGGCTGCAACGGCGACATCCGCTACGGAGTTACTGAGGCTAGCCCCGGCAATCGTTTCGCTCTCCTTGTGTCTGTCTTTTGAAGCGCATCGACGGTCATGGGCGATCGAACCATCCAGCGACAGTTGGACAATGGTGGTGTCCAATATCACTGCAGAAATTGTTCGACATGAATTGAACCGAGTTGAGATCAATGATGTACGACCTCATCTTGCTTTGTGCTTCTTGGCCTGTCAGCTAACTTCAAAAGGCATGTCCTTCACACAAACGGGCATACATTAGCGCAGAAATTGACTCTTTTGTCAGCATCAGCGGTCCGCCCTCGACATTGGAATTGGTAGCAAGGTATCTTAGCAGCCATTCCCATGAAATTCCTATGTTGCTTCCGATTACTGCGGCATACCATGCATCACATCTGCCAAAGCCCAACTTAGATATTATGCTCCGGTGTGCCGAGGTCCCAGACTTACCTATCAGAGAGGAAGTAACTTTGATATCGACCAGCTCTGGAGACCAGTATGATGTACGGTCATTACACCAGATCCTCGGCTATGTCCTCGAAGATATATTCCGCCTTCCAATATCGTGGAACAAATCGCTTCAAACAGTCAAGAGATTTGTCCAGAAAGAGACTGTTATAGTCTCAGCTGTTGGGCCGACGAATTTGACCAAAGCACTTTGTAGGGGATTGACTCAGGATGGAGTAGACGTCATTGAAACCCATCAATATATAGAAGAAACGGAATTCTCCTTTCGTAACAAGCCCGATGATGTTGCTATAATTGGTATAGCAGGCCGCTTCCCTGAGGGTGAGGATCTTGGTCAATTCTGGGAGACTATCAGCAAAGGCTGCGATACGCACACGAAGGTTGAAGAATTCTCCCTAGGACGTCATTTTGTGATCCAAAACTGATTCATATTGCCAGATTCCTCCTGATCGGTTCGATGTCGCCAAGCATTATGATCCGACTGGAAAGACTAAAAACACTACAGCTGCACCATATGGGTGCTTTTTGTCACGTCCGGGGGAATTCGATGTGAACCTGTTCAATATGTCGCCCCGCGAAGCGAAGGCAGTCGATCCAACACAGCGACTTCTCTTAATGACTGCATATGAAGCCCTCGAGAGGGCAGGTTATTCGGATCATCAGGGACGTCGTATAGGGACATTCTTTGGCCAAACTACGGACGACTACCGCGAAACGAATGCAGGACAGAACATCGACCTCTACTATATCCCCGGTGGAATGCGCGCCTTTGGTCCGGGTCGCCTGAATTACCACTTTAAATGGGACGGTCCTTCTTATAGCATCGATACAGCATGTTCGTCCAGTGCCACCGCCCTTGAATTTGCATACAATGCTCTTGTTACTGGAGATTGTGACATGGCTCTTGCTGGTGGAGGGAACATTCTGTCGGGCCCGCAGATGTTCGCTGGCCTCAGCCGTGGGGGATTCCTTTCGCCGACCGGAGGTTGTAAGACATTTTCTGACGATGCCGACGGATACTGCCGCGGAGAGGCGGTAGGAGTAGTAGTGTTGAAGCGGCTTGATCGTGCCGTTGCTGACGGTGATAATATCGAAGCTGTTATCAAAAGTATCGCGACGAATAGCTCTGCCTATGCGGCATCCATTACGCATCCCCATTCCCCAACGCAGGAAAGGCTTTATAAACAGGTCCTGCAGAAGGCCCTATTGAAACCCGAAGATGTGCAATACATTGAGATGCATGGTACTGGGACTCAGGCTGGAGATAGGACCGAAGTCGAGTCAGTAGCAAGTGTCTTCGGACAGCGTTGTGACAGTCCATTATACATTGGGGCAGCGAAATCAAACATTGGCCATGGCGAGGGGGTATGCCACTCTACCCAAACTAAGCGGACCTGGCGCTGATTATCAAATCTAGGCTGCCGGTATAACTTCTTTGATCAAGTGCATTTTGATGTTGAAGCATAATCTCATCCCTCCCCATCCTGGTATTGAGGGACGACTGAACTGTCACTTTCCACCGTTGTCAGAAAAGAACATACACATTCCCCAGGGTTCACTCCAGTTTACCCCGAGCACTGAGTATGGAAAGAGGAGGATTCTTATCAACAACTTCAACGCAACGGTGAGTTGAGCATCAAGTGAAGCGTTTTGATCCGACATTAACCATCTAGGGTGGAAACACGAGCCTCCTAATTGAGGATCCACCCCCTAGCAGAAAGCCCCCAGTAGAGTCTACGAGGTCCCATCATGTCGTCACGGTATCCGCAAAATCGTGGAAGTCATTAGAATACAATAAACGGAATCTTGTGGACTATCTCGGCTCTCATTCGGAAGTCGGAATTGAAGACCTCTCTTACACCACGACTGCGAGACGAATACATCACAACTTTCGAAAGTCTTACAGGGTTACCAATACCGTTGATCTTATCCATACGATCGAGGACGACCTGAGAAACAAATCTTCGGGCATATACAGGTCATTAGAGCGTTCCCCGGTCCTTTTCCTCTTCACAGGCCAGGGATCGCAGTATCCGGAAATGGCAAAAGATCTTTTCGAGTCTTGCGAGATGTTCAGAAAAAGGATCCTCGAACTGGATTCCATAGCCGTTGGTCTGCAGTTACCGTCTTTCTTGGAAACCATCGGTGCTGGAGGCCAGACGATGCCATCTCTATCACCAGTGCAAATCCAGGTAGCACTAGTAGCTTTAGAGATCGCGCTCGTCGATTTGTGGAAGTCTTGGGGAATTATCCCGGACATTGTTCTGGGACACAGTTTAGGTGAATATGCCGCTCTGTGCACTGCAGGAGTATTATCGGTCTACGACACCATTTTTCTAGTGGGAAACCGAGCGCGCTTGATGGAGGCCTACTGCGTACCCTATGAGCACGGCATGTTATCGATCACGAGCGACATTGGTTCTGTCAAGAAATGTTTGAACAATGCAGGGCTCACCACATGTGATATCGCCTGCATCAACAGCCCAACAGCTACAGTTGTGAGTGGTCCTATGCAGGACCTTATTGCATTAAAAGACAGCCTAGGTAATACTCAGTCGACCATGCTCGAAGTTCCGTTTGCCTTTCATTCATCTCAAGTCGAGCCCATTCTTGCCGGCTTCCGTCATCTGATGGCCGCTATCCAGTTTTCCGCGCCTAAAATTCCGGTCATATCTACCCTCACTGCAAAGAAAGTCGACTCGCAGGGTGTATTCGGACCAGAGTACCTCATTCGACAATCCCGGGAGCCAGTAAGATTTATGCAGGCTGTTGAAGAGTACCAAAGCCATGGAATCGATGGGTTCAGTGCAATGGGCCTTGAAATCGGTCCCAATCCAGTATGCCTGGGAATGCTGCGGTCAATTCAGTCAATAGACTCTGAAAGGATGCTTCCCACTCTACGCCGCCAACAAAGTTGCTGGGATACTATCACGCATGCCTTGTCTTGCTTGTATGACGCGCGTGTAGACATACGTTGGTCTGAATACTTCAAAGAGCAATCGGGTAGTCTTCAACAAGTTGACTTGCCCACGTATGCATTCGATTTGCAAAACTACTGGATTCCATACGAAGGAGATTGGGCACTGATGAGATCAACAACACCACAGACGACACCATCGACTACCCCAAAGATCGTTTCAACTTGCTTACACCGCATCAAAGAGGAGCCCGACAGCAATGGCTACCGTGCAGTTACGTTTGTCTCAGATTTGATGGACACGGCTTTGTTCAAAATGATCGATGGCCATCGTGTGAATGGAATGGGTCTGTGTCCAAGTTCTGTCTATACGGATATGGCTTTAAGTGCGGCTTCCTATATGCAACAGACTGTCAAATTTCCTTTAGTTTCGGAACATATGAGTGTGATGTTTCTCAGGATAGACCGCCCGCTTGTCGTCCCGCAAAATTGTGATAGATACTATATCGAAGTTTACTGCAAATATCGGGAGGACTCACTGTTTGAAATCACGTTTAGTTCACAGACAGATCAGAGCCCTCAAGAACATGCACGGTGTATCGTGGGGCTTGGTCAAGGGGCAAGATGGAAAGATGAATGGCATCGCACGCGACATTTGATCAAATCACGGATAACAGGCTTGTCAGGTTCCTCGAACACAGGGTCTACACATCGCATTCTGAAGGATATGGTATATAAGCTCTTTTCAAGGGTCGTGACATACGGGGAACGATACCTAAGTCTCCGAGAAGTCTTCCTCGACAGCAAAAATTACGAGGCTGCTGCGACTGTCCAGTTTCTAGCGAACGCGCAGACAGAAGAATTCACGATCAGTCCTTACTGGATAGACGGGATCATCCATCTCGGAGGGTTTTCTCTCAATTCTCATCCAAACGTCCCCGATAATCTCGTTTATATATCCACTGGGTGGGACGACCTTTATGTCGCTTCTATGTTGTCAGCCGAAAAACAGTACACCAGCTACGTTCGCATGCAGGATTCAGAACACGGGCTGTATATTGGAGACGTTTACCTTCTAGACGGTGATATGATTGTGGCCATGTGTGCAGGACTGCGCTTTCAAGAGATGAAGACCAGTTCATTGCATGCGATATTACAATCGGCTGCCAAAGCGACGGTTCATTCATTTGCCCCAGAGCCTATGACAGAGGATGTCACGGTTCCAGACAGCGAGTGCTCGCTCACTGGACCCTCCCAGATCCCGTCTTTCACACAGTCCCTTCCTAGAAAAGTGAAGTCTATCATCGCGGAGGAAATAAATATGGACCCTAGCAATATATCAGAAAATGTGAGATTCGAAGAATTGGGAATCGACTCTATTCTACGAATGCCGATAGTATCGAGAATCCAGGGAGAAATGAACATTTCTCTTTCTTTGTCTGCTTTCGATGACTACCCTACTTTGGCTGCTCTTCGAGGACACATTCAGGATATGCTTGGCATGAGGACAAGCAACGGTTCGAGCAACGATTCATCGTCAATAAGCCCAGTCATTCTTTCTACCCCATCCACCCAGCATGAGAGCGTATTGTCAGAGTCACGAACTCCTTCGGCAGGGATTGCTGCAACAGGAAAACAGTTCCATAGTCGATCGATCCTCCTATCCGGACGCCCTATTCACGGTGCTCCCATACTGTTCTTGATACCCGATGGCGCTGGTTCTCCGTCTTCTTATGCCATGCTTTTAGAATTACCCCATGGAACCGCAGTTTACGCACTCGACTCTCCATTCTGTCACAAACCACTTGAATGGAACTGCTCGTTCAAAGAGGTGGCGACTATGTACGTGGAGGCCATCCGCAAGGTCCAGCCACGCGGTCCATACATGTTGGGCGGGTGGTCACTGGGTGGAATACACGCATATGAAGTTGCAATGCAGCTACTCCATGCGGGTGAAAAAGTCCAAGGTCTTCTTCTAATTGATACTCCGAACCCGAGCTTTCTGGGTCATATCTCGGATCCGATTGTCGAACTGCTCGAATTTAGCGGCATAATGGCAGCAGCCGAACGCGTTAACGAAGGGAAACCCTTGGAATTAGAGCGTGTCAAGAACCATATGTGCAAATGCGTCGAGTCGCTCAAAGACTACATTCTTGCTCCGGTGGAGATTGAGAGTCGACCGGACCATGCATTTGCTATCTGGGCAGCTCACGGGGTGGAGCAGTGGAATGACCATGACGAGGCCACCGTCCAAGCAAAAGATGAAGTGCACCAATTACAGCAGTGGATGAAGCGGCGAACCACGCCATTTGGTCCGAATGGATGGGATAGAATGGTCGGCGAGGTAGAGTGCCATGTCGTCGAAGGGGACCACCTGTCCATTCTCCGTCCGCCTTGGGTAAGTGCTCAGATTCCGTTCAATTATCTTCGTCTAACATATATCAGGTCGAAAAGACTGGACAGCTAGTGGCAGAAGCCGTTAACTGGTTCCTAAGTCGAGACGGACCACCTATGCCGTAGCCTAGACTTTATATTTTCGGACTTCTTTAGATTCCTCAATAATGACATTATCCAGTCCATATTCATAACATAGTAGCGCTTCATAAAGGGGTATAAAATAATATATATAACATCATACATCAACGCCACATTACTCCTTCTGAGATCCACCACCGCGAGCAGCCGCCGCATCATACAGAGCCTGAATATCGGCCTTCCACTGCTCCTCGTCGACTCGCTTAATGCGTCGGTCATAAGTCATCAAACCGTTAACTTCGCCTTCAACGTCGGTCGTCTGCGTCCAGACACCACCGCTACATGCGTACCGACGAACTTGGTCCTCCAGCTCGCTGAGCAGGGCGTGGCTGCGGTAGTTCCATGCTTCGACGGTGGTGTCGATTTCATAGGTTTGGTTGATCGAGTCGATTGCGCCTTGTTCGTGCCAGAGACTGCAAATGGTTAGAAAGGAAAGAGATGCTTGGTAAGAACGGCGGCTTACTTCTCAATGGTGACGTTATTACCAAGGCCTCCAAATTCACCCTGGAAGCCGATTCGACTTGGGTCGTATGGGCTGGAGTCCGTAGAGTAGAACGGTGTTCCGCATTGCGGGTTGGCGTAGTGATGATTGTCCTGGGACTGTAAGTTTCCAGACCGTGGACGGAAAGTCAAAGTCAACTTACGCTAAAGTCACCGGCACCGTGGTCAATCCAGCCAGATGTCGAATCGATGAGTCGCGTAGGGTCCAAAGACCTGACGCGTTCTGTCAACTCGAACTCGGGATAGTAGTCGGTGATCTGGCCCCAGCCTTCGTTGTAGATAACCTGAGACTCGTTAGAAGCAGAATAAGGTGTCCGTGTTTGACATGTACTCACCCAGGTCGCAATACTCGGGTAACTCCTGAACTGGTTGATCATGACTTCCAATTGACGCCCAAATTCGGTTTGCTGCGAGTCGTCTGCCAATAACCTGGTCTTCTTGCAATTCGAATCGGTCCTTTCTTGCAACGGCCTCATAGAGGGCATGTCTTGGATGACTAGGAGACCTAGTTCGTCACATGCTTGATAAAACAAAGCGGGCTCAATTTTGATATGTTTCCGGACCATGTTGAAGCCGAGGTCTTTCAGAAACTTGAGGTCATAGACCATCGCTTCGCGAGAAGGCGGCGTGTAGAGCCCGTCCGGCCAGTAGCCCTGGTCGAGCGGACCGAACATGAAGACAAATTCACCGTTAAGCAGGGGTCGGACAACACCGTCGAGTTTTCCTTTGGAAATAGTTCGGAAGCCGGTGTAACTCTGGACTTGATCATTTCCCAACCGAACGGTAACGTTGTACAAATTAGGCGAGTCCGGGGACCACAACTTGGGTTCGGACACTTTGAACACAAACGGTTGATCCGATTGTCCCGTGTGAGATGCCACTTCATCGTCGCCATCGTATACCGTGACCTCGACAGATGTGGCGTTTGCTTCGGCGCTGTGGACAGTCACGTTGACTGGTCATATCGAGTTAGCGTGGTCATAGACTCCGGTTAGGTTGTACACACCTTGACCATCCATATTAGCATCGAGATCTAGCTGTGTGATCCAGTTTGACGAAGCAGGTTCCAGCCAGACACTCTGCCATATGCCACTGCAGGGCGTGTAGAAGATGTGGCTTGGATTCAAGGTCTGCTTGCCAATTGGAATGACGCTTTCACCGTCATCGGTGGGATCGTAGACAAATACCAACCTAAGGGTGGTTAGCTGCGGGTTGATCTGCTGGACCAGGGTTCGAGACTTACAGTTCATTTCCCTCATTAGAAGACAGGTAATCCGTGACATCGACTTCAAAGTGGAAATAGCCGCCCCGATTGAAACCAGCTTTCTTCCCGTTGACAAAAACGGTGGCCTCATAGTCCACGGCACCGAAATGCAGAAGTACGCGCTGACCGTTCCACGACGACGGAACGTCGAACTTGGTCGAGTACCAGGAGTAGAACATGTCCTTTCCTTGGATACCTTTTCATATGGTTAGCGCATGTTGTGTAGAGCATATAATTCCCAGAAACACGTACCGGACAGTGCACTCTCCAAGCACGACGGCACGAGCACTTCATTGGCAAGAGTCTGGTTCGTTGGTGGCTGTTGCAATGCGTCCTGGCTAGATGCGCTCTGATACTGCCAGACGCCATTGAGGTTCTTCCACTGCGTCCGCTGCAGCTGCGGACGGGGATACTCGGGCCAGGGGCTGTTGCCAACCTCCTCTGTCCATGGCGTATCCAGCGGAGATTGCTTCACAGCATACGGCGTACTGCGGGCCGTGTTCTGGTGATACGTATTTGGGATACTGCGAGCTGCAGCAAGAGCCCCCAATAAAGGGGCAAACAAACTGAATGAAAGATGCATGTTACCGCGTCGACCGGGCCAGTTCCAGAGTCGACATGTAAGTTCAGATTTAAAGAGGAGACAGCCCGTCATCGAGGGGCAGTCGGCTTATATGGGAATGCACACATTCTCTATCTTGGGCACCGCTCCGAACCAGCTCTTGTCGAGCCAGCAACCATGTAAGGGTGATTGGCCGGCCTTCCGGATTACTAGACCAACAAACCCACCATCCCCCGCACCGCTTTGCTAGGCAGTGTGATTTGTTTTCTCATCCAAGAGTGTGAGATCCACCTAAGTGGCCTCGGGAACGACTGGCGATGCAAGGACAAAGCCCCGGCCAGGGAGACATCCCGAGGGCGGAGGATTGAACCCACAGGGGCCATAAGCGAAAAATAACAAAAAAAAAAAAAAAAAGGCGCATAAAACCCGCTTGGCACCGCCAACGAAATAGGCCATTCTTGGTGCTCAACTGCATGTGCAGCGAGTAAGATTCTGTCCGTGGTCCTTGCAGGGGAGGAAAGACTGCCAGACCACGGATAAGCATATACTGGACCAGGCCAGGAACGGAGAAAACGCCTCTCGCTCCGTGGAAAGCCCTCACCGCCGCCCAACTGCCCATTGTTGAGATTCAGATCCGTCAACCATATCCAGATCGCTCGTCCGGGGGATCGTCGGAATACGGTGATGTCCGCGCAGAATTCCCCTCTTCGGCCCAAAGGGAACCACATGGCCTGGGGCACGAGGACACTTTCCTAAGTAAATCGAGTCGAGCCATTGCGGGCAGTGATCTTATTGGTGTTTGGATCCCTAAAACCATAAACAATCTCCAAAGTCACGGGGAAAGTCACGGGATACCACCTGCCGCATCTGGAATGGTGACCGGTGAATTAGTCGGGGCACTGTGATTGGACAGGAGTGCGAAACTCGGTCTTTCATTGGCTGCATCTGAGTTCCCGGTAGGGCTTGGCATTGTGCGGGATTCCCTTTCTGGACAATCCTCGGCACTGGTCGATATCAAATGCAGAGTCTAGAGTCCGGCGAACGAGCATCGAAAATGGCCGGACAGAATCAGTTGACCAGAACATCGTGGGGTTGTGATCTACGAGGTGAAGGAGCTTGTGATAGAGCAGGAAGAGAGGCATCGGAGTGTCCAGTACGGAGTGCTCGACAGCATCTAGGCTCTTGTGTGATTTCTATCGGGTTCGGCCGCGATCAAATGCAGCTAAACGAGGACAAGGCTGACGCCAGGCTGGGGACCCCTGGTAATACCCTTCGTGAAGACTCGACTCAGCCGCAGCCTACGTTTATTTCAGGGATCTTACGTGACATGCCCGGCCAGCTGTGCAAGTACACAGGAACAGACTGCATTGGTCTGTGGCAATGCAATGCATACAATCCTCACACCATCCTTCGGGGCGCCGAGAGCTGGTGCTAATAGACGCGAGATATCATGCCATAAGCACTATCCTATCGTGTCCGAAATTGCCAAGAAATATAATACTCCACAGGGGTACGGCCAAGGAGTTTACTACGCACTTTCA
Organism: Bertia moriformis; assembly: GCA_025802115.2. NCBI lineage: Eukaryota > Fungi > Ascomycota > Sordariomycetes > Coronophorales > Bertiaceae > Bertia > Bertia moriformis. The sequence continues at coordinate 13,510 of JAOYNC020106283.1, forward strand.
GACCCCCCCAAGAGATGGAGTCTAGTCCATGCCAAATATAAACATTTGGCGCGATTTGGGTGCATCAGTCCTCCGTAAAGTACCGAAGAGCCGCCGGGAAAGGCGATTTCCGCATACAAATGTCGGGCCCGGTCCCGCGGCAGGAACCACCGGGCCAGTTTCGCAACCCGCTGGATATCCACTCGGTCCATGGGAAAGAAGGGTTTCCGCGTGCGCCGCGGTGGAACGACCACGATGCGAAGTTGGTTGTCCGTCGCAGTTATGCCTTTCATTTTCTGGACCAATGGCTCTGCAAGGCCATGTTTGTGATTAACGGGCCTAGTAATCCGCGTCTGGTTCGTCAAGACAACTACCGGTTGGGGAGGTTGTGGCAGGCCAACTATTGGGGCACTCCGCGTGCTTGTATGGCATCGGAGCTGCCGTCGAGAAGGGTCCGTGGGGCTATCAATCATCGACGGGCCGAGATCGGGCCAGTGGAAGAACACGGTCTGCTGGCAAACGACTAGACCAACCTCGTCCCTGCATACTGGCAAGTCGTCAATTTGAAGCTTGCTGAAGAAGTGGCGGATGGGTTCTGCCATAAACCCTGGCCAAGATTTGTATATTCTCTGATGTACGGAGTACAACGACTATGATCTCTCACAAGTCAGGACTTTCTTTGCGAAATTGATACACAGCATTCAGTCTTCGCCCTCGGCAAGATCTCATGGTTGTCTGTGGGTATCGTCAACGACCCTTGGACCATGTGCGTTTCTGGTTCTTAGATAAGCGACAGCTGGAAGGTGCTGTGTTTTATTTCACGGCTTACAGCTCAGCTGAGGCTGGCCAACTCGAGTAACTGCACGCTGTGGCTGATTATCCGTGAATGGAGGTGGCTTCGTTCACATTTCTCGCAGTAAGATATCTGACGTCACTGTCACGTGCACCCACCAGGCCGGATCTGGTTAGCTCTACCCACGCCATCCGAATTGGACTTGGTCAATTCCTCTCCCTCCTCCGCGACAACCTGTTCAAATTGCTCAAACGACATTCACAATGGCTGCAATTCTCCCCCAGACTGCTTTCCGCGCCCTTAGAACGCTCCCCCGGGTTGCCTCCGTCCCCCGGACCACCGTCCGCCCCGGCATCTGGACGCAGCTGCCCCGCGCACCGCAGCCCCTCACCCGCCGCTTCGTCTCCAACATCCCGCAGGAGCAGCCCCGGTTGCGTCTGGGAGCTACCGGTGCGTGCCAGGACAATCAACTGGTTCTCATAGTTAACAAGCCTGACATACTGACGAGTTGGCAGCCCCCAACTTCACGGCCCAGACCACCCACGGCGACATCGACTTCCACCAGTTTATCGGAAACAGCTGGGCCATCCTTTTCTCCCACCCTGCCGACTTTACCCCCGTCTGCACCACCGAACTGGGTGCTTTCGCCAAGTTGAAGGATGAATTCGAGAAGCGCAACGTCAAGATGATTGGTCTGGTATGTGGATACATTCCTGGAGACATGCAGACTACGCACGGTTGTACTGTTCTGTAGCTGACTGAAAATGTCGTCTAGAGCGCCAACGACCTCAGCTCCCACGGTGAATGGGTCAAGGACATCAACGAGGTCTCCAGCACCAACCTCCAGTTCCCCATCATCGCCGATGCTGAACGCAAGGTGGCCTTCCTCTATGACATGATTGACCAGCGGGACCTGGACAACATTGCCGAGAAAGGCATTCCCTTCACCATCCGGTCGGTCTTCATCATTGACCCGAGCAAGAAGATCCGTCTGACCATGATGTACCCGGCCTCGACCGGCCGTAACTCGGCTGAGGTCCTGCGTGTGATCGACTCGCTGCAAACGGGTGACAAGAAGGGCGTTGTGACCCCGATTGACTGGCAGTCTGGTGACGATGTCATTGTCCCTCCGTCTATTTCCACCACTGATGCCGAGAAGAAGTTTGGCAATGTCCGAGAGCTCAAGCCGTACCTGCGCTTCACCAAAGCTTAAATGCACAAGCTACTGTAACATGAAAGCTTAATATATATATATATATATTAGTAATTCTCCATTGTGTAGTAGACATTAGAAACTCTGCCGTATGTAAACGTATGGTCGTTGACAGCGTGGGTGTAGATAAACGGGTGGATATATATAACCAAATATATGATCTGGAGTGCGACACCACAATAGCCTAAAACCATTTTTAGGAACCATCAATTCAAATTTTTGTCAGTAGACCCATGCAGATTATTACAATACCAGCAGCCACGACTTGGCTTAGCATCTTGCACTCGAGGTCTTCGAGGTCATTGTAAGCACAAGAGATGAACGATTAACTTTCGGTCCGTATCCTTTTAAACCCGCGAACTATAGAAACAAAGAAAACTAATTTGTACAAGAATATATATACAATAAGGATTGAATATGAACCAGGTATGAAACTGCTGAAAGATGGTATGGGTAAGGAACGTCAATCCTGGAATAAGGAAACATTTTTTTCTCTCCTTTTCCTATTTCTTATCCGTTGTCACCGAAGTTGTCATATCAACCGTCTTCATGATTCCCATCTGATCACTCTGGGGTGAGCCCTGTCTCTCGACATCGCCCGTAACCGACGTTTCGATCTTCGGGTTCCCCTGCGCGTTGTACATCAGGACGTCCTCGTCGTCTGCCATCGTAGTCAAGCCGTGCCTGCTACGCTCGGTACGACTCTTGCCGTAGCCATTGCTCATTTCGTAGTTTGAAGGGTATGTGGTCTTGTTGCTGGAGTATTCGCGATGTATTGTCGTGACGAGGGCGGAGAGGGCAGGAAGGCAAGCGCAGATGACCCCGATTGCGATTTCGGCGTTGCTATGGAGAGGGCAATCAGCATCAGAATGTCACCGTATATGGAGGAAAAGTCACTTACCCAAACATACTGATCCGCAGAAAGGACATAGTCAAATCTGGGGATTGCCCGATGATTTCGATCAAAGCAAGGCGGACGATACTGCAAGCAACAGCTAGTCCTCCAGCACCCAGCATGCCCATCACTCGCATCTTTCGGTTTGTGGGCATTTGCAGACTGAGAGTTAGTGGAAGGGGGAGAATAAGTACGATCAGATCGCTGACCACACTGACGACAGCATCGGCCAGGATGATAGCCGTTTGGTCAAGACAGGTGCCGCCGTTCTCAGGATTCCAGAATGTGGAGATAGGTTTGCAGATTCTGATCTTGACGATAACGGCGGGGATGTAGTACGCTAACATGACGCCCAGGAAGACGTAGATAAAGATGACGGCTTTGCGGTATGGACTGAAGACGCGGGTCATAATCCAGAGGAGGGAGAGCTTGGTGAGAAAGGCAGCTGGGCCGTACATGACCATCGTCACATAGACGGTCTTATTATTCACGGTGAGTATCTGCGAAAAGGATGCAGGGTTGGCAGCTTACCTTCTGGAATGGAATGAGATTCTCCTCTGGCACATCGGACTTGTGCATACCACCTCCATAGCTACCCACTACTATCATGAGCTCGGATTTAGGAATCGTTTGGACAGAAGACTTACTGATGAGGGAGACAATAGAATAGCCAACGCCTAGTATCTACTCTTCTTAGCATAACAACCTAGTAGAATAGTGACCGATATTCAGCCCTACCCATGCTCCTAGACATGTCCCTGACCGGGTTAGTTATTGCATAGGAGACACATCGAAGTAGAAACACTCACAATCCTCTCTTCCAAACCCATTGAGAATGAACAACCGAGTGTATACCCGCAGACCAAAGAAAACCGTCATCGCAGCGATACAGAGTGACTGTGTCGCTGTGTTCCACTGTTGCACCGATCTGTCCACCGAGTCATCGCCTCGACGTAGCAGATCTGTGAAGCTCATCCTGAGAAAAGAGTGACACGGACAGTGTGAAACACAGCAGACACTCGATACTCTCAACAGAACCACGGACAAGCATTGGAGTTACCACGGACTCGGGAAGGAGGATTTTATTAGTACAGTGTCCGGACACCAGCGACTTGGGATGATCGATCGATGGAATGCATCAACCATCGCTGCGGACAGCCGAACTATCAGTCAAACATCTTAACTCAAACTACCCGATGCATTAGAGATCATCATTTATCTCCCCCTTGAACAATCCTATTGTCTTTGCCGTATGCCAGAGAACGGTCAGACCACTACCCCCGATGATAATTATTCTCACTATAATCTTGGTACTCCGTAGTCTATAAATTATGTGAAGAATGGGTCCAGAAAGGGCAGTGGTAATTATGATACGCGGACTGTTAGACAAAGGATTCCGCGAACTCCCTTCTCCCGGGTCAAGTTTCATCAAGCGGGACAGGGAATTGAATCCTTCGAGCATAAAAGGCTGCAAGCAACCACCGACACCACAGGGGAATACCTGCACACCGTACTGCTATATTCTTCTTCTTTATTACGCATTGAAGCAGACTCATCCCAGGGCAGGCTGCAAAGCACCGAGTATGCAATGCATGTTTCCGAAGGAAAAATGAGACATAACATAGAAACCGTACTTTTTTGCCCTGGAACTGCGCCAAGTTCAACCGGTCCCATTTGGTGGGTCATAACGACCGGGCAAACCTTGTATAGCGAGATTCGGCTATTAATGGCTGAGACTACACCAGGGACCAGGGTACTATGGAGCACACACGGACCGGGACCCATATACCGGGACCCATATACCGCCCGTCTAACGAGCCCTGTCTGGAGCCAGTTAAGGTCTTGGAACCACCCAGCCGAAAAGTTTTCAAAAATTACTCAATCTGTTTCATGTGACTTGGCCGCAACGGAAAAATCATCTTTCGCGGGATTTTCCAACGCACAATGGCCTTGATCTCCTTGATCGGAGTGATCTAAGGTCGTATTCCCGAGGCGAATTCCCTGTCACGGTGATTCATCCCATGGACCGTCAAATGGCGTACAGTGGCGTACAGTGGCGTACAGTGGCCCGCAGATGGTTAAGCCTGGATCATTAGAGTCCTGCGTGGCCGAATGGGGGAGGCCAAAGCTCCGAGACCAAAGCAACGGCCGCAGTTCAGATTGGGTGCCCATAGGAGAGCCGAATGAATGCCGAGCGGGCGAGTGCACATCATCATTCTACTTGTAATAATCAAAATCTGTCATTGCCCACGGACTAATGCAACATTTACAGGGAAGTAATGCAGATGGCTCCTTCGGGCGGCGTCTTCCTGCACGCTACTCGAAGAAAAGCTTTGATTGTCTGTGATCCTGCTGGAAAAGCTAACTGCAACTACTGTTACCAATGCAGGTCTAGAAAATGGCTATCGCGTTCGGGGGCGATGACACTCCACCCGGCATGTTCAATGGTACTGACGAGACGAAGAATGACCATCGTTGCTGCTCCTCGCAAAGGCGGGCTAACGCTTCGAGATCGAATAGTTCGCCTAAAATGGGTAATGAGCGGCGGTACATTTGTGCTTCCATTTACAGTTTGACTTACCAATGGGCATGCCCCATCCCGCCAGGACGTATTCATGCAGGAAAACGTCTGGTTTTTGCGGCGGATACACCTGTTGATTTCTGTGGTCAGCCATACTATGCATTATGTAGGATTTAGTGTGGTTGCAGTTGCCCTTTTTTGGGTTTCCGTCAGGAAAGAACGCATTCGATCTCGGAGAGAAGGAAGAAAAAGGGTTTCTTAGTGTTTAGTGGCTTACCTCCCAGCTGATAGCGTCTCCGGCTATGGCTGAGAATCCAGTGTCCCACAGCCAGCGCAGGACGTCCGTGGTCGCCTCGACCCCGGCGTGTTCCGGGGCCTTGTTGTCTGAGTAGGCTTTCTTCTGCTCGTCGGTCATGATCGTCTCCCATTCCTTGGTAACTCCGATGCGAACAAAAAGGACGTCCCCCCTTTGGAACGTGATGTTACATTCCCGAGCTATTTCCAGGATATCGGACAATTTCACCTGGTGAGTGGAAAAGGTGCTAAACGTGATTCCTTTTTTCGCTGCCCATGTCGCGTAGTCGATCAACACTCCACGGCCGGCAATACCTTCTCGCGCCCAGTGCTGCAGACCAATCCGATCGTTGGTGCGGTCATTAATTTCGGCTGCGGTTGTACCACCGTAAAAAAACCGTTCCGTCTGTCCAGGGACGGTCTGGGAGAAGTGCCGGAGGCCATCCCATTGACTACTTTGCTCTGATTTGGCATCGTATTAACTTCCGGAACAGTAGAAGACAAAGTTAAAGCTCAACGCTAGGACAACAGATCACCTACGGGGATTCATAGTGAAGATGTCGTCAAAAGCCACGCCGCCCAGTAAGGGGACAATCTGATGGTGGCATGGTTGACGATTCAGGTTGGGATAATCCAACTTCGTCATTTCCCAGTTCATGGTGACTCGTCGGCCAGTTTTGATTTCACTGGCGGCCGCCTTAGCCACCACCTCTGGAGTCAGGATGGCTAGTCTCCCTAGACCCTCCTCATAGCTACCCGGTTTGCCGACCCAGACCTGCTTGGGATTGGGCAACTGGTCAAAAGGAACGTCGAACGGAGATTGACTGGCCATAGCGATAATAACGATCCGCAAATTTGTGTAGCAGGCAAACGAGACAGGGAAAAATGTACTTTGAAAATCAGTTATGCAACTTGGGAATGGGCGATACTCTCTGTACCACAGGGCGACTTCTTATGCTATCACCTCCGCTGTCATCGCTGTCAACTAAAGGTGGATAGCCCGGTCCGAATAACTAGTCTCGGAATGGTTGACTATCCCAATTATGAGCGGACCCTCAGTCCCGCAGCCACGGAGCATGGACCACCTGTCCATCAAACTTTCTTTTTTTCCGTGTTTCCTGAAGAGCTTTCAATGTGCCGATGCTATTCATGCGCCGACTGAATCGTAAGGTGGCCAGTCTCAATGGTGTTGTCCTTTCGGAAGACCTCCCGTTGGACAAACGTCGACGATCACCACGGCCGAGCCATTCAGAGACAATCCCCGTTGCCCGTCTCGCTTCTAACTGACGACCAACCGGTGGATCCTCTAGCCTGACATTGCTGGCCCACCGGGCTCGCATTCTACAGCATGGCTGCCGGGGTTGTATGGTACGTGTGTGATTCGGAGGATGTTCTCCTATCTCACATATTAAATATGCGAAAATCATCAGCCAAGCAAGCCAAGCAATCCCACATATTTCTCTGACCTTGCCGCTTGCTTGCCCGCTCTTCTTGAATTCTCATGATTTTAGGATTGTGTTAAACCAACCAGTCCATCATGGGAAGATTCGGGTCACAGACTAGTTCCTACAACCGACTGGTCACTATCTTCGTGGCCATCGGGTCGTTGGTGAGCGCTCTCTCCTTCAATGCTATCACAGTCCTGTCCACGTTGCTAATCCGAATCTTTACTAGACCTACGGTTACTGTACCTCGATCATCAGTAGTACCATCGGCCAGCCAGGATGGTATACCTACTTCAATCTGCCCGCCGAAGGAGAACCCGGATATGCGTCTATAACTACGCCGGTCGTGTCGACAGCCAACGGGGTGTTTAGTGCTGGAGGAGCCGTGGGATCGCTATTCATGATGTGGTCTTGCGACTTCTTTGGTCGCAAAGCCAACATCCAATTCGGTGCTTTCTTTTCTCTCTTTGGTGGTGCATTGCAGGCCGGTGCCAACTCGCTTCAGTATGTCGCCTACCAGTGTGATGCGATATCACAGACAGTCTGACAAGAGAAACAGAATGTTCCAGGCGGGTCGATTCATCTGCGGTCTTGGTATCGGAATTCTCGTCACCGTCTGTCCCATGTACCTGTCCGAAATGGCGAGTGCCTTCCGTCGCGGATGGCTCGTCGGTCACCACGCCATCTTCCTGGTCTTCGGTTACATGTTGGCCGGATGGATTGGATTCGCCTGCTATTATGCCGAGACCACAATCCCTGCCTTTGGTTGGCGGTTCCCGCTCGCCGTCCAATGTCTGCCGGCTTTGATCCTTCTCCTCGGTTCTCCTTGGCTCCCTCGATCGCCGCGTTGGCTCATTTCAAAAGGAAAAATGGACGAGGCAGAACATGTCCTGACACAACTTCGAGCCTCACCGGATGACCCAAACCACGAGGTGGCTAAGGAGGAGTTCTTTCAGACTAAGGAGCAAATTCGCCTCGAGGCCGAGAGGCTTTCACAGTGGGGTAGCAGTCCTTGGATCGCAGTCTTCAAGAAGCCTTCGTACCGTAAGCGCATGGCTATTGGCTTCCTGACTCAATGGGGAGCAGAATTTGGCGGACCGTTAATTATCGTGAGTTTCGTGGCAGTTTATTCGATTGCTCAGTCGCTAACTGGAATAGAACAACTATGCTGTTCTCCTGTATACCAACCTTGGCATGACAGGATCAATGCCCCTGTTGCTGAGCGCCGTTTGGCTGACTACTGCTGGTAAGACGATTCGGTACGCACTGGTCGAGAATGCAACTAACAGATGCAGGTGTCATTTACAACCCTCTCGGAGCCTGGCTCCACGACAAGGTCAACTCCCGACGGGGAATGTACATCACTGGCTTCGTCGGTATCATCGTCACTACGTCGTGCCTGGCTGCCATGACGGCTGAATACGCAGGTACAACTAACCGGGTTGGAAACGGATTCGGTATTTTCTTCATGTTCTTGTATTTGGCATTCCAAGGGTAAGAACAACAGAGCCAACGACCGATACACGTACTGACTTGTCCAGCACCTTCTGTGATACGACCATGTACCTCTACGTTTCTGAGATTTTCCCGACTGAAATTCGGCCTATCGGAATGGGCTTCTCACTGTTCGGACAATTTGCTTGTAAGTACAGATGCCAATCCACGATAGACATTGGCTAACAACACCAGCTACCCTCATTCTGCTCCAGACCGCACCCATGGGATTCAACAATGTCGGTTGGAAGTACTACCTTGTGATCATCTGCTGGTCCGCCTTCTTCATTCCAGGTATGATGTCCGTCTCCACCATCACATAATTAGCTGCTAACATTCACAGTCATCTATTTCTTCTTCCCCGAAACCGCCCGCCTGACCCTGGAAGAAATCGCCAAGAACTTTGGGGAAGAAGTCGCTGTCCACATTACCGATGCGACTGACGCTGAGAGGGCCGAGGTTGGTCGACAGGTCACCCAGCAACCTCCAACATCAGCCTCCGGAGAAAGCGATGAAGGTGCAGCGAAAACCGAGACGGAAGCGCCAAAGGTTGGATAAAGAGCCATCTGGGCGGTGTCTCTGGGCTTATTAGCCAAAATCACTTACGCCGGACCCGTGATGTCCTCGGAGCTGGTCATAATTAGAGAAGTCGTCCGTTTTCCACCCATTGTATCTGAATCACGAACGACTGGTCTGTCACCGCTCGTTATTGCGCCGAACCTGCTGTTTATCATATGGGTGATATTGAATATATATTTCTGTAATCCCGTTCTAATGTTCATAATGGTTGCCACAATATGGCTCTGAATATAAATGACTCTTGGTTTCGTTATATATATATAACGTTATATATTTATTTAATCAAGTTTATTGTCCATACCGAGCCCTAGAGCTATGACAGACCATGATTCATGGACTCGAGGCCAGCAGCTATTCTACGGTCTCTTGTCCCTATAAGTTCCTTCGGCGATGCCCCCTTCTATAATCTTTCTGATCCTTTTCCTCGCCCCAGACCGCCTGTATGCGTAGAGCCTTTGAGCACAGTGCTCTCCTTGTTTTCTCAGAGCGAGATGGATGTGGCCTAGGCTGAATCTCAGCTTAGGCTACCCTACCTGCTATCCTTCTCCTGTTCTAATCGCCTCCTCCAATGCTTCCAGTCCCCATTCATCGTCCCTTTGGGCCCTTTCTGCTGTCCGCTGTGGGTGTGCTCGGGGTAGAGCTATACTGGTACTGGCTAGGAATTGTAGCAGTGCCTTGGTAGCTCTGGGCTCTCCCAGAAGTCGTCCCTGTGGGTGCTCCTCTGCGGTGGTGGGTCTCATAACCCCATCCAGCTCCAGATCCCTGTAGAGCTTGTTTCGTTGCTGTCGCCATTTCCGGCATTCAAAGAAAAGATGGTGTATTGTTTCCCTTGATAAGCTACAATCTCTGCATGTTGCATCCTCTTGGGCCTTGATCTGCTGTAGGTATACTCCAATGGCCGCATGTCCTGACTTCAGTTGAAAATACCGGCTTGCCAGGTGCTTGCGCGCAACTGCAGCTGTTGTGACGGCTCGGAACCTCAACATCGCCCTGGTGGCCGATATCGACAAACGCTGCCATGCAGGCAAACGAAGGAAGCACCAAGCGCAGCCACACGACCTACAGATAAAACCCCTTTCCGTCCTGTAGATAGATCCTTCTTCTTCTTTCCCTCCAGATTCGATATTCTCGTCGATGGCTACAATCGCTTAGATAGGAACATCGATTCATCATTATCTTCTATTCCGAGCCCGTGACAGCTGTTGGATTGAGCTGCCAGTTTTTCTGTGGTCTGTATATTCATTGGCCTTGTTGGGATCGTTGGCTGAGCTCCTTAGTAAGCCATTTCTGCTTCTGTGTTGTGATGGCTTCTGTTCGGGCTCTACAGGCAAATGCCAGGCAAATGCCAGGGAGATCTCCCTTGGGCCTCCTTCTGGGGGTTTGTTGGCTGCCTGCTTTGCCACTTGGTCGGCTCTCTCATTTCCTTCTACTCCTGCATGTCCTGGAACTCACTGAATGGTGAGCTGATGACCTTGGGCTTGTAGTCTCTTAGCTATAGCATGTGCTTGGGTTGCTAATGCTTGGCCTGGTCCTGACTGGGTATGTATTCGTTATATATAATTGACTAGCACAGCGAGGAGATACCGCAGAGCGACAGATTGAAGACGCTAATGCATCTTATCTACAAACTTCATAACCTTGTTCCCAGTCCCGCTCTTCTCGAAACCCCCAATATCGTCCACAAAGGTAATCCGGAAAAGGTGTTGATTCTCCGGCAGAACGAAGAAGAACCATTCTATCTTCTGAATGAGAGCCTCTTTGGACAGTATACCTCCCCTGTCAATTGCGCGAAGAATACGGAGCTCCAGTGTTGTCTGCGGGGATGAGTCCAGCGTACCAAGTATGACTTGCCATTGCAAGATGCCAGTTCCCTCGGTTTGCATCATGGTCGCAACATTTTCGAATTCAAAATAAACGCTATACCATTTGAAGCTGAACCGGCGATCCCGGCCGTGCAGGCGGAGAACGCGAAGATGATCCCAATCGTCCTGAGCAATAACAGCACGGGCACTCTCGGGCAGAGTGTGCAGAGAGCCAATATCGCCTGTGTTATAGCGGACAACAGGATTGCGCAGTCGTTGTAGAGAGGTCTGGACAATAATACCAGGCTCTCCGTTAGGCACAGGACTCGCAACCGACGGTGACGATCCATCCATGATTGACGGGGGAAGGATTTCGATAAGCATCGTCCGAGTGTCAAAGACAAAGTCCATTGTTGAGCTACAGGCATGTCGCCCAGTCAGATCCGGGCTTCCGACGGCATAAGGACCGGATTCTGCGCTCCCTAGGATAGAGCAGATTTTGATCGGGCCGAGAATCGCGATGATATGCTCTCTTTGAGCCTGAGTCAGAGGCTCGGATGTGTAGATTATCTTGGTCAGTCCGATTCGCTGCTTTTGCTCTACTGGTAGCTTTGATATATGGTGGATCACTTGGATAATCTGGCTGCCATCTCCTGTCAAAACGTTGACATGGTAGTGGGCTAGATACTGGATAACCTCGACTGGAGTCATATAATTGCCACAGCTTAGAACAGTTGCTCCAGCGTTCTCGAACATCTCACTCATGAGATCAAGAGATCTAGACTCCATTGGTTAACTTGGTCAAGATTAACCAATAAATTCGGCAGGCCCACCGTACCGGTACAAGTAACCTGAAGCATGGGTTGTAAGAACCCAATCGCCCGGGCCAACAAGTCCACAGGCTGCCATGAACTCTCCAAAAACTGCTCTATGTTTCCGATTTTCTTTCACATCTGTGGCGAACATCAACGGTAACCCACCAGAACCGCCGCCGGTGATGCTGATGTAGGAACGGAGTCGGTAAACATTCTCCGGACTCGTATCATGGGTCAAACGCTCAATGACCTTGTAACTAGAAATAACACGTTAGTGGAAGGTGGTCTACTAGCATGGCAAACGTACAGATCCTTCTTAGTGACCATAGGTCGAATACGAAGATCGACTTCCGTCGCTGTCTTCGTGGCGGACTGTCGGGCATGCTGAATTGCGTTAGACTCGGGAGGATACTGGAATTTTGAATTATAGAAGGGGTGAATGTTGGCCACTGCCAGGACCTCAGCTAAGCGATAGGATTCAGGGAGCATTGCGTGAGAGGCTGTTCGCAGTAAATGGATACAATAATAGGTGTATGTGATCAGCTGCCCTTATAATAGCCATTCTAGCGGCATCGTATAAAATACGGAGTGGAACGTGCGCTAGCAGCTGTATCACATACTATCGGTCTAGCTGACATATGCACATTATTAATAGGAATGGGCTTGGTTCAGCTCGGTATATGCTTGTATTGGGTGCATACCGTCATGAATTACGGGGTATTGAAAGTTGGCCACCAATCAAGATCTATATTCTCATCGGATCGCCTGTAAATACGGCGTGTCCTTTGTGACCTTTGATAACATTGGTCAGTTGGACAAGATCAAGCGGAATGGCCCAGACATGCAACTGCTGCTCCGAACATACACGCAAGATAACACGACGATCTGCAAGTTGGGCAGCAGGTTCGGGCTCTACTGGATGCAGCCAACCAGTTACTTTTCCGGCTTTGGATCTCGAGCTCAGCGTGAAGGGTGTCAGCTGTAGGCATTTGTAACAGCTATACAACATGCCAAACTTGTTTTTGGGAAGGCCGAGCAATTTTCAGATGGACATTCTTGATGCCGGTGAAGGATTTCAAAACACCAACTTCGATGAAACGGCGGTGAGCCTTCGACGTGCGAGCACTTTTTTCGGTGTAGTCTAATTTATTATAGATCTAGGCGGGTTCCTTGCGCGAAGCTTCTATCCGATGGTATGCAAGGTCATTGCCCGCAGGAAACAGATCGGGGAAGTCCGATCGAAGGATTTGGATATGCTATATCTCAACGACCGGCTCTATGGAAGCTTTATGAATGCTTCGACGGAAAAAGCAAGGTCTGTACCAACCCTTGTCCGACCACTTGACATGCCTGAGTCAAATAGCCCCATTAAAGAGCTCCGCTATACTTTTTGGAGCCCGACTTGTGACGAGGTCGATTGCATCGCCGGCGAAATTACGATGGACTGCGAGGTTAAGGTCGGGGATTGGCTGGAATATGAGAAAATGGGAGGAAGGTCGAGTATGATTCCAATTGACAGAAAGCAACGAGAAGCTGGTTATGGAATAGCGTACAGGGTGGCCACTTCCACTACTTTTAATACGATCTCTAGTTAGTACGATGTCGTGTATACTGGGGTGAATGAGCAATAATTGTATCGCAAGTGCCGCACATTAGCTGTGGCAGTATTTTTGCGCTGGCACATGATGAATAGGAAGTAGAGATTATTGAATCTTGAGCTTGACCGTGATAAGCATTCAATGTATGTCCGACAAGTACAGAACTGACAAGCTGTATTAAAAAAAAAAAGTAAATTCCCTTGAAAGGCCTTTCGACCTGAACTATGTCTAGCAGTATGTAACTGAGATAGGCTATTTTATGTTTACAACGAGCGAGGGAAAGGCACTGCATTCCAACGTATCCGACGCAAGTGACGCATAGGATCACGCACCTCATTCCGTGCATGTAGCCACCGCCGGTTATCCATCAGCAATATTGATCCTCGAGGCATGCATTCTGGAGTGAGGTGAAGTGTCTCAGTCATTGCTTCTGTTCCTGTTAAGTATTGCTTCAGCTCATTTAATGCCCCCGATGCATTCGTGGTCAAGGGGGTGAGGATCTCCTCTCGGAATCGCAGCATGCTCGGAAGTCCTGTTTCATCCACAGCCAAGATATTTCCAATGATATGCTGCTGGTGCTCATTCTTGATAAACTCAGCGGGGACATCTATCCGGAACTGTGGCTTGAGAAGCGTGGCGGTCGTAGATGGCGAAAGATGACGGAGCAGTCGATCAACTCTCATGACTGAAAGTGTACCGCCACCCTGGCGGTCATGTTGAAGGACCTGTAGCGCAAAAAAGCCAGGAGGACACTCTTCATAGCTGCAGTCTGTATGCCACGGGAAATCTTGCATAGTCTCGGACCGGGCCTGGTGGTTGTGGCTTTGGAAAATTGTATCGTTTGGCCGAACATCCCAGAACCAACCACGCGCTGCACTGTGGGCAATAGGTAAGATATGGCCATGGTCTCGGTGAAGGCTATGGACCAGGTCTTGTAGATATCGGCTTGTGTCATCCGGGAAAGCAAGGCTGACCTTGAGGATGCCGTGTTCTCGGAGATGATTAGACACATCTCGGACATGTCTTGGATGGCGAGCGTAGCTTAGGTTGCTTGCTGCTAGATGTGGCACCAGCTTGGATACTCCTGAGAGGGTCAGCGTCCCTTTCTATTTTACCATGGCGGTTCGTGTTTACGAATCGGGGTAGACCAACGGAGAAAGGAGTCGGCTGGATTAATCGCCCTGGTATTGCGGACAAGGTGATTCATCATGGATAGCAAAGCCCTGCTTGCATAAGTGAGACGACGATGATTCAGAAGAAGAATATGTGCACCGTAAAATATTTGAGTGCCTCAGATTGCGAAGCTTCTGCCATAGCAGGGGGCGACCACTAAATAGAGGTACAGAGCTGAGATGTAGAATGGCCCGAATTAGCGGCCAATGCCTGAATCAGCTCCTTGCTCCTCCATAGTGAAGCTGATTTTCAGCTTCTGCAATGGCGAAAGGAATGTGCATTTGGCCGTGACGGTACAAATCAGTTGCAGGTAGCCTCGCGTTACATATTCGATCACAATCCATTCGGCGTGCCATTGATGCGCTGTTGCGCAGCATGCAGCATGCGAGATGTGATACTACAAGAAAAGGAAAGTGAAGTGCAATAAGTAGTTAAAAATAGAGAACCACAAGTTAGCCTCACAGAAAGTATCAAGTTTCATTTGAATTTTATGACACTAGACATCCATGCACCCCCATGGCTGATGGCGCAGATTCGGTCTGCACTACTACGCCACACGCCTAGACCCAGGTACTCACCGGCCGTTGAGTGGTATGTCCCGATGAGCGGATATTTAACTTTCTCTCCTGATCCTCTTAGCACGATATCATACAGCAACTGTTTGACTTTGCGCTGAACGACGTAGAGGCGCTTCCTGGCTTCCAACTCTGGACATCGCAAGTTCTCCAACTTGGACACCCACTCGGCCGAAGTGAGATCCTCGCCAAAAGCAATCCCATTTCCCTTGCCGCTTCGTATTGGTTTGAGGATGTATTGATCTTTGAGGCCAGGGAGTTCTCTGGATGACCGGAGCAACCGACCTAGTTCCGTTGATCCTGGGAGGATTGTATCCACAATTCCTCTGTCCAAAGTTTCCGCTTGGGCTAAAGTCAACACTCCTTGCTCCGTTAAATGTGCAAGTTCCTGCTTAACAATACCCAGCATCCGTTTGTCATGGACAAGCAAAATGGTACGCATATCGTTGAAACACCGAAGACTGAGCTGGCGTAGCATCTCTGGCTCCAGTGCCAACAACTCCCGCTGATGAAGCTCCAAGCCTACCTGGTGTATCTCCTGCAGAATCTCCCCGATGTCGTTGGTAAATGTCGAGGTTTGCGAAGCGGAATCATCCACGGCTTTCACCACGCAGCACAATTTATACCGTCCCTCGCGCTGCACATCAGGTAATAGCCGTAGCTCTGAGGGTGTAATAAAACGAGGGGTGATTCCTAGATTGCGTTGGAGGTATTCGACAAACAAGTGGATATCCATACCGGGCTCTTCGCCTTTGAGAAGGTACAGAGGACGATCATGCCGGAAAAGGCGCAATAGTCCTCCTAGAATCTTGTCCGGATCCGTGGCGCATACCAGGCCGTTATTCTCGTTGGCAACACCGATATCTCGTAATGCTTGAGATCCGTGTGCAGCAAGCATAAAGCCATTGAATGAAAATCGTGCATTGATTTCGCTGATTCGGACGCCCTCCACGGTGGTATGAGTCCCGTCGCTGCTCTCCTGCTCCAGAAGGAAGTCCGGTCGCCACGAGCCTAGGCGTTCCCGGAAAGGAGCAAGGATTTCAGCGTCCTGACTGTCAATCCACTAGGTGCAAGTTAGAATGGGCTACGTAGGTTGTAGATGGAATAGGGCGCTAGCGTACTCGCAGGAGGTCTTCTTCCTTCGGTTCCAATGGCATGCGCTCGGAAAAACGAGCAATGGGATCTTGCCACCAACGCTGGACAATATCAGCGATGGCCAAGGTCAACGCTTCATGGAGATCGGAAATGTGTTGTTGATGCCGGCGGGTGACGAGAATTGGCAATGGACAGAAGGTAGTATGAGAGTTCTTGCCCCATTTTTCGGCGATACACTGGCACAAAAGACTGGACCCAGCAAGTTCCTGGTCTCGTGTGAATATAGCACCCCCCACGTCGAAAGACGCGATTGATTCGTAGGTCTTGCCGTTGCGTGGCGCGTAAACTTGTTGAAGCCGTTGCGACGTGGTGGAACTCATTGTGCACAAAGCATTGAACAGTGTTCCGGCAGAAAGAAAGCGACAAACCACGTAAGCATAATATAGTGAGCACAGCACTAAACATTTAAAAGTTTTGTTGTGAGCTTGCTGGATGTGCTCCTTACTCGGGTTCCATTAGTTACGCCTGTGGTGCGTGTTATATATCTCATGCATCGCCGTAGTGGCACAGATACCATGGAGCTGAGCTCAGCTGACGATGATTTAACCTGTATCAAGTACAGAGTACTATTCTGATCTCTGGAATGAGCACGCAAGGGATGTAGACAGATCCATTCCTTAAGCCCCTTACTCAACTCACTCACCACGGCCCTGTATAGTTGCTCCACATTACCGGTGAGACCCTAGGTCCTTGCTGCCATGCATCCTGTTCAGCAGTTGCTTGGATCAAGAAGCCATTTCCTGACCAAGATGGGTGCCAATAGAGAACCATACCCTGAATTGATCGCTGCTACATGAGCGACTTCAACAACTAATGGATCATCTGTCAGCTATCTCTGCGGCCGTTTGTCTTGCAGGCCTTGCCGTTGTTTTCTTGCTTAGTATATTTGCTCTCAGACAAATTATAGTCTGGGCACGTCAGCGAGCATCTGATGCCTATCGGCCACTGGATCATTTGTACCACGATGTGGACGGCGAAGCGACAGAGCTGTCCATGCAAGCAGCCTCAAGACCAATCCTACGTTCTGCTATAACCGCCTCTGTCGCTGTAGGAGAACTGATCTCCATAGCAGAGGCGACCCTTAGGATTCCAGGGTCCCGTTTTATGTCTGCCGATATTTGGTTGAGGCCGGTGGCATGGGTAAGAGATCTTCTAGTCCCCGAAACTTTATATATGCTGAAGACATCTACACAGACACTAGTTCTGTTTCAGTGTGCTGCATTATTTGTTCATTCTTCCAGTACGGTCCGCTTCTCTGTTGGATGGAGGGCCGGACTGAGTTGTTTCACAATCTTGTCTTTGCTTTGCTTCGAGGGCTATATGCAATATCTCGCAAACCGTGTCAACTTATGGCAAATAACACTGGGTACAGCAGAGACTGCTTCTTGTCTATTGATTGGATTTCTCTGCCTTTCGATGCCCCGGAGACCGGATGTTTTTCACAATGGCGTCGTTGTCGATCAACAATACACAACGAGTCTGTTAGGCTGGATTACCTTCTCCTGGGTCGGTACATTGCTGAAAGAGAGCAAGCGAGCTTCCGATCTATCCATCAAAGACCTCCCAGAGCTCGATAGCAACACACGTGCAAGCAGAGTCCATAGCTTGCTCAAAGGAACCATATCAAAAGGCACGACTTTCACATCGAAGGATCTATGGGGGTTTCTCTTTCGATGCAATGGCGTACCTCTGATCATTCAAGGCACTTTGGTGGTCGTACTATCAATCTTGAGCTTCCTGCCACAACTTGCATTATTGGATATACTACAAAAGCTGGAGGGCCGGAAACGAGACGAGAAAGGAATTGGTCTCTGGGTGCCCGTTGCAGGACTTGGGGTGTCCGTTTTGGCATCAGCCATGCTAGAGACAGTCAAGTATTGGATTTCGTATAATAAACTTATGATTCGTATTCAGCAGCAACTGACATTGGCCATATTTGATAAAGCTGTTCGACTGGATCGAACGACCGGGAAATCGGGCACTGGAGAGAGGACCACAGAGAAGGAAAACATGGACGATACAAACGGACTCCATAGCCCGACTAACATTGCCAGTGTCGATGTCAAGAATGTTGCTGATTTTTTCTCTTTATTTTTCCTCCTATACGAATCGCCATTGAAGCTTGCAATTGCGTCCGGCTTCCTGATCTGGCTGCTAGGCTGGAGGAGCTTGCTGGCCGGGTTTGTGGTCTTGCTTCTGTTGACTGCCAGTAACGTGTACACGGTACGCAAGTTTACAAACAAGCAAGGGTCTGTAATGGAGCATCGGGATCGTAAACTCCAAATGGTGACCGAGGCGTTTCAAGGGATCCGCCAAGTCAAATTCTCAGCTTTGGAAGGAAAATGGGAGAAGGCGATTAACCTGGCCCGTGACCGAGAAATGCGAGAGCAATGGGCAGTCTGTTTTTGCCAGATTGCGCTTGTTTCGATCTATTTTATCTGTCCTATCATGCTGTCTGCGACTTGCCTTTCGGTCTATGTGATAGTCTACGGCACATTGTCTGCTGCCACGGCATTCACGGCCATTGCAGTTCTTAACGCTGCGGAAGTCTCCATGAACGTCCTTCCGGAAGTCATTTCAACACTATTGAGCGCTTCTGTCAGTATAAAGCGAATCCACTCCTATCTTACAGAGCCTGAGCGAGAAGGTTGTGTGGTTCCCTCCGACACAATTGAATTTCAAGATGCGACGGTTGCGTGGCCTGGATGTCACGGTGCTAGCGGAGGGAGTGCCTTGAAGAGCCTCAATTTACAATTTCCCCGAGATGCATTAAGCATCGTGACTGGTCCAACGGGTGGCGGGAAAAGCCTTCTGCTCGCTGCCATCTTAGGAGAGAGTGAAGTGCTCCATGGGACTGTATCAGCACCAGTAGCGACCTGCTTCGATGATATATGCTCACCCTCCCCTTCAGAGCCGTGGGTCACCTCGTCAGCAATTGCATTCGTGTCTCAGTCACCTTGGATGCGGGTGGGTACCATTAGGGATAACATTCTGTTCGGTCTCCCACTAGATGAGGAACGATACAGAAATGTAATATTTGCTTGTGCATTACAACAGGATGTCAACATGCTCCCTGGCGGTGATCTAACAGAAATCGGCGGACAAGGCGCAACTCTCAGCGGTGGCCAGCAATGGCGCATTTCACTTGCGCGTGCCCTGTACTCACGTGCTCGGACGTTGCTCATGGACGACATTTTCAGCGCCGTGGATGTCCATACCCGACAGCACATGTGTCAGCACGCACTTAGTGGTGCGCTGGCGCACGGACGGACGTGTATTCTGGTAACGCACCATCTCGATCTTTGCCTGCCGTACGCCAGCTACATCGTCGTACTCGACCATGGTGTTTTGAAGCACGCAGCCCCTGTATCCTCGGCGCTTGGGGACCAGTTGTCTGTTTCCAAGGATGCAGATGCACAATCGCATGCAAGCCACGTATGGAACACGGCACAAGTTACAGCATACGATGAAAAGGAAAAGTCTCAGGACCTCCGGACCAGCATTCATACTGCAGGTTGTGTTTTTATCAGGGAGGGCGGGAAGATCTACCACTGGATATTACTAGGCGCCGCGTTCTTTGGATATGGAGGCTTAATGCTGACAAGGGTATGGCTCTTTTACAATTACAGTTTAACCGTTTGTTGCTGACGACGGTAGTCCTGGTGGATTCATGTATGGACGGACAGATATCAATCGCATACTGACGAGCAAAATGACGAACCGCATCTGTTGTACTATCTCGGTATTTATATCGGTATCTCAACATTGACTTGTTTGTTCGGTATATGCCGCACATATTTTTCGCTTTCTGCGGCCTTGCGTGCCTCCCAGAAGCTTTTTCGGCATCTCTTGTTTGTGCTACTGAGAGCCCCTCTTCAGTGGCACGATTCTATCTCTTTTGGGGCGATTATCAGTCGGTTTTCCAGCGATTTCTCTATGCTGGACACGAGAGTCGGGGATGACCTGCTAGCGACATTGGAGTTTTCCATGAATGTCATGACTGCCATTCTGGCAGGGTCCATAGTGAACCCGGTACTGATCATCGTAGCTGCTTGCCTTCTGGGGGTGTACATCTGGTTGTCGGGCGAGTACCTCATCGCATCACGGAAAATG
>JAOYNC020106379.1:0-31053 GCA_025802115.2 Bertia moriformis
AAAGCGCTGCGCCTTGACGACCACGCTTTCCGGCTGGGACGTGCCGGCTTGGCCAATACCAAGATTGACCTGCGCCGGCGCGCTGTCGGCGCGCGCAAAACCGGCCGGTACGGCTACCAGCGCGAGCGCGGTCAGGCGCTGTGCCCACCAGTGGCGTGAACCCGCGCGGGCTGACCCCAGACCCCGGGCTCGACCCAAGTCGGAGCGCAGGATGTCGATATGCGGTGTTCCAACAGACATTGATAATCCTTACCAAACGGCCAGGCCGACGACCCAGACCAACACCGTGCAAACTCCCGTCGCTATGATCACGGCCCAGCCCGAGGTGTTGTAGTGTGGCGCGTCAAATCCAACGCCGGCATCCCAGACGAGATGTCGGATGCCACTGAAGAAATGGAAGATCAGCGCTGCCGACCAGCCGAATAACAGCAGCAGGCCTACCGCCGAGCCCATGAACCATTGTGCCCGCTCGAATGCATCGTCGGAGGTAGCCGCGGCAACCAGCCACCAAGTCAGCATCAGGGTCCCGATACCGAGAGCCAGCCCAGTTGCGCGATGCAGGATCGACAGCGCCATGCTAACAGGCCAGCGATACACGTATGCCGGGCCTCGGCCAAGAACCAACACTGGCTGAGAGCGGCACGCATGCGGAGGGGGTCTGACCCGTCATGAACTTGCGCACCTGCGCATCTCTCGGCATGGCCTGCAGCTGCATACGACGACTTGGCGAGAATCGAGCGCCAGGTGGGCTGCATGGTGTGCTCGCACGCCCCCACTGATCTCCAGGGCCAGATTGCCGCGCTCTCCCCCTGTGCTATCAATCCTTCCTGCCTACTGATTGGCCCCCGAGCTTATCTATTATTCCTGGCTCGCGACCACCGCCCCGTCTATTCCTACAACACCTACAATCTCATCCGGCAGAGACGAAGCCGGTATCCGAACAGCCGGAATCCTTCTTCCTTCCTTCTTTCCTTCTTTCCTTCCTCCCCAGACACGTCATGACGAACCGATTCTCCACTTCATGGGGCCACCCGCCAGACCGGTTCGCCATCCTTTTTAGCCATCGTGGGCTGGTGGTCTGGATGCTGTGTTTTCCGGCCCACTGCCAAAAGGTCGCGTGTGGGTGCGGCGCGCGCGCGCCTGTCCAGGCTCACATCAAGGCCGAACAGCCCGGCCGGCGACTTGCAACCAACAACAACATTTTGTACATCGGATAAGCCACCGCCGCGCCACCCCACCCCACCCCATCCCATCCCCCGCGTTGGGGTCGGGAAGCATGGCCCATTCCGACGCCGGGCCGGGTCAGTGGCCCCCATTTTCCGATTCGTCCATTGTGGCCTCAAGTGATCAAGCAGCAGCAGCAGCATGATGAAACTGCTCACTGCTCCCCCCGCCGCCGCCATACCAGCTCGGGCGGGGAAGAGAGCGGGGACCTCAGAAGAAAACTGCGCGACTCCCTCCTTCCATTCCCCACCCCCTCCCCCGTCCGGTGCCGGCCGGGCCGGTCTGCGGGGCGGCCATCCCTCCCCGTCGAGAGACGGGCTGCCCCAACAACCGACGAGCCATGTATGCCAAGCGTTCCTTTTCCGTCGTCCATATCCGGCTACCCACCGCCAACATGTTGGGACCAGCCAGACCAGACCGAGTGACGCGATCATGGCTTGTGAAGGCTTTTTCTTCTTTTTTTCTCTTTGCCCCTCTTTTTTTTCCGACTGCTGTGCCCTCCTGGTCTGTCTCCCTCGTTACCATCCTCACCTTGCCACTCGTGCTGCTGCTGTTGTAGAATCAACTTCCGCTCCTCTCTGCCATTGGCATGGGAAAGAGGCGGATGTGTCAAGCTTGCGGGGGGTACTGTGCTGGTCGTCGTCTGAGCAGGCGAGCCGGCCGAGACTGACTTGGTCCTGGCAACATTGAGGAAAAGAGGCCGACCCGACCCATCTGGGAATCGTGGTCCGACCCGAGCTCTTTTTTTTCTTCCACACCCCTCCCGCTCGTTGATATGGCCGGCAAGCCAGTGGATTTCCTCGCCTTCTTTTCCTTCTGCTCACCTCGTGATCCGTGGCCGGGCCCCTTTTGGAAATCCGCCATCAGGCGGCCACCAACGTGACCGCTGACTGCGCACATTTGCATGATTCCGAGCATCGCTGAGGAGAAATGTTGGCTGATAATCGCAATCCCGGCTGGGATGTGCCTGTCCACACACGTGCATACACGTCACTGGCTCCTCGGCCCTCCCCCATGCCCACGCCTGCCCTGACCCTCCCACCCTTGTCTTCGCCCTCCCTCGGCTCGCCTCACCCCTCTTCCCCCCCTGGCCACCCCTCTTCCCCCCTGCCGTTTGAGTGAACTCGCCGCCTCAAATGGCCCACCTGTCACTAGCCGCAGGAATCAGTCGGTGAGCAAGTCTTGTGGTGATGATCCCGTGGTGATGATCCTGTGGTGACGATGCTTGACCAGCAGGCAGGCGGGCTTGCACTGCACTGCAGACGGGAGGCATGCCCATGCACGCACACCACTTCTGCTGCACGATCGGACCTCAACTGCCGGCCCCACGAGACCGCTTTGAGGGAGGCCGAGGTGGCATTGTAGTACCCG
Organism: Bertia moriformis; assembly: GCA_025802115.2. Classification (NCBI taxonomy): domain Eukaryota; kingdom Fungi; phylum Ascomycota; class Sordariomycetes; order Coronophorales; family Bertiaceae; genus Bertia; species Bertia moriformis. The sequence continues at coordinate 2,596 of JAOYNC020106379.1, forward strand.
CGGGGCCTCGATTTACCTCGATGCGGCAGATCTTCGATCGCGGCTAGACACGCTCAAGCCAGACCTCGGGGAAGACGGCTCGCGTGCACGTCAGCAGATCTGGGAAATCGGGAAATCTCGTCGGGGTTTGCCTTCTTCTTCACCCCCTTCCCCTCCGCTTCCTTTTCTCGACTTCGCGTTCATTTCCCCACTCTGGGTTCCGCCGCCTCACCGCGGAGGCACTGCTCCCGAGCGAGCCAGATACTGCCAGCCTGCAGTTGCGGTCTGGGGGTGGCGTGGGCAAGCCAGCTGCTTCACGCCCTCCTCTCCCCTTTCTTATCGCCATGACGCACCCCCCCCTTCCCTGCTCTCCGACATCTTCCCCGTACTGCGCCTGCTCATCTCTCGATCCGGGTCGAGGGACCCATGGGCTCGGCGCGGGGAGGTGGAACCAGGCAGGCGAGGCTTTAGGAGCAGAGGCGTGAGGAGAAAACCATGGAGGGGGGGGTCCAGCCGTGCTAACCCCGATATCTGGCGCGCTGCCAAAAAGAGCCGGGCTGTGCTTGCCTTGGTGGTGGTGGCGGTATTTTGTGGCCCTGTCATGATTCTTCCTTCTCACGCATTCGTCCTGTGGCCTGCCGGGACCCGCGGTGGGCCGGTGGGCGATCAAGGATATAAGGGTTCGCCAGTGCCGCTCTCTCGCCGTCCGAATCATTCTGTCTTCCTCATCTCTATCCTGTCATTCCAGCTGCAACCGCACAGCCATCTCGGTCTGGCATTTTCGATCAGGCCTTTGTTTCTCTTCTGTCCTTCTCGCTTCCGGGAGTTTGCAACTTATCTGTCTAGATCTTTACGAACTTGAGTTCCGACAGGACCATGTCTTATAGCACCGGCGGCAGCATCGGTGGCGGCAGCGGCGGCGGCAGCCTGTGCGGATCGACCGACGAAGACCCCTGCCTGAGCATCGAGGCAGAAACGGACTATCATGAGCTGCGCGGCCGGACCATGGCACGTACCTACGACTGCCCTTCCTCTATACCATCGCCGCCCGGAGGCGGACGCACCCCTCCTCGCTCCGCCACTCCGCCCATCGACACGCCGCCACCCAGCCCGCCGGGCAGCCCAGCGAGATGAAGAGAGAGATGAGTGGAACGATTTGTCGGTGCCGGCTCGATCCGGGCCGGATGAGAGGTATCTGTAGCAGGCTTGGTTGAGGCTGAGGGTCAAGCGTCCAGGGTCGAGGGTCAAGTCGAGGGTGAAGAGTCGAGGGCGAATGGTTGAGGATGAAGGGTCGAAAGCAAAGGGTCGAGGATGAGAGGTCGAGGGTCGAGGGTCGATCGCTTGTTGACGATGGTTCGTGATGACGATGAGGCATCGCGAGGCTGGCTCGCAGCCTGGCCGGTCGAGTGATTGGCGGCACATACTCACTACGCAGGTTGCAATTTCCTTCATCTTCCATTTCTTTACCTTTTTATACTGCCGCTTTTTCTCCTTTGCTAGTCGGATCTGTCACGAGAGGAACGAGATCGGATAGATAGGATGGGCATATGGGAAGGATAAGTGGCGAGGGGGGAGGCGCTAGAGATCTGGGGCTCGCTTGACAACAGAAAAGTAGAGCTTGGTTCAATTAGAAATACTACTCGGGATCGGTTCGCGTGTCTATAGTAGGCACGTCATCGAGTGGCCGCTCACTTCCCCATGGTTCGAGGAGCTGGCTGGTCTCGTCTCGTTCATTTGTGTTCGTGCCCCGATGCTGGCGCTGGCTGACAGGCTGGTCTACTCGAGCCCGGTGCCAGCGCTGCTCGAGGAACCACTCCCGTCCGTTCGTGCCCGGTGCTGAGAAGCTGATCTACTCGTGCCAGGTCGCCGACATTGGCCGAGAAGCCGATCTCTCACCACGCTCAACGCCGGCTCCGACAGGCCGTCCGTGATGGTAGTGATGGTTGTGCCCCCCCCCCTCGCTATCGTGAGTGGCAGTCGCGCTGACTCACCGGTTCACCGACTCACTGCTGGCGAGAACTACTACTGCTCGATTCAACGCCAAAACGTCTCGAATGAGCGTGAGCTGGGACAGATTGTTCCGGGCTGATGATGATGGCGCGACCCGCGGGCTGACAGGGATAGCGAGTGCGCGAGATGGTCGGCATCGCGACCGGCCCAGCATCTAGAATCACGCTGATGATATGCAGAGCAGGCCAGCATCGACGAGGGCGGGGTCAAGACGGAGCAGCCAGCCAGCTCCGCCCCTTGCCAGTGTCAACGGGGCCCGCAGCCCCCGGCTGCGCAGTCTAGGGCGGAGTTTCATCCGCGAAATGGATTCCGCGGTGGGCATTCGAGCTTGATCTGGCTGCCCGCCCGGTCGAGATGGTGCGGGGAGGTCAAGTCGATGTCGCCGTCGGAGACAAGGCCGGCCGGTTCGGCTGTCCGGCTCGGGGCGAGGTTGGCGGGGACGCGGCACCGCTGCGATGACGGATCGATGGCGGATCGAGGCTGCGCGCCTGCCTGCTGAGTGAGCATGGGCCAGAGCAACGGACGCTGTTCCCATATAGGCTTTCACCCTGCCTGCCTGCCTGCCTGCCTGCCTGCCTGCCTGCCTGCCCGCTCGCCTGCCGAGGATGGACGAGAGAAACAGAGACACCGCTACACCATGGCAGTTTGAACTCATCCCGCCTGCCCCGCCTCCCTGCCTGCCAAAGATGGGCGAACACATCAGACACCGCTTCTATACCAGCTTGAACCTACCCTGATGAAGCCGACCTACCCCCCCTCCCCTACCGCCGCCGCCGCGATGCAAGCCCCTCCTGCCCACCACGGTCGAGCCAGTACCGCGCACTTGGCTTGGCAAGCACCAGAAAAACTACATTTGCGTTGCGAACCAGCACCGCGCCTAGAGCCTGCCTGCTTGCCAGCCTGCCGGGGATGGATGCGATTGACTGTGCTGTATCAGATAAAATCAGTTACGCCTGCCACAGGCCTGCGCGACCGACACCGAAATCTCCGCTGTGGTCGTATACTCGACGCTGCTGCGCGGACATTTATCACACACATGCAGCTCCCCATCTCCACCCCCTTCCGTCATCCTTGACTGGAGAAACGAAACATTACCTCCTTGACTCTAGGTTCCCATACTGTCCCATCAAACCCGGGCCTGATCTCGGACCACGCGAGGGAAGTGGAGCCGAGAGCCGAGGACCGCCGTCCTCTCTGGCGTGAGATCTCATCTGCCACAGAGGAGGCCACGGAAAAAGCCAACCATGAGTATCGAGACGGGCCAGAACACTTTGGAAAATGGAGCCGCGGCCCCAGACATACCATTATCTGCCACTAGATATCGTGCCCCGGAGGCCACCGTGCATTCACCTCACCCCGCCACCCAACTACTAAATGTTCTCAAGATAATAGCTAATATTGAGCACCAAGACGGGCCAAAGACTGGAGAAATAGACAAGGAGACACACTATGTGTCCCTGGGATATACGCGCCCGCCCTCCCTCCCACCTTCAAGCCGCCGGCTCCACCCCCGCCATCTACAGCCGCCCGTACGAGTAATCATCAAACTGCTGCCTCGAAGCAGTGTCGCTATGGGTAACCTGCTGTGGGCTTGTGATCTGGTAGTCGTAGCCCTGCGAGTCGGGGGAGCCAAGCGGGCCGGTGGCGCTGTGCGGGGGCGGGGATCGCGGCGTCGCCGGCGTGGGGGCGTGAGACGAGTCGACCGAGCCGGCGCTGCCGTGGCCCGGGGCGAAGGGCGCCTCGCCGGACTTGGCCACCGCCCCAGCTCCTGCTCCTGCTCCCGCGCCCGCCCCGGTGGTAGGGTCCCAGGCCTGCTGGGGCTGAAGCTCCCACGAGTTGCGGCGCAGGCTGTCGGCGCGCGAGTACGAGTCCAGGCCGATATTCTTCTCCTCCGAGAAGGAGGAGACTGCCGCAGCCGCGGCCGCATTCCGCGGGCTATACTCGGTCGCCTGCGTCGTGGACGAGTCTGAGTTGATGCCAAGCTGCCGCAGCCGGGCCACCTCGGCCCGGTCGGCCTTGTACTGCTCCTCAGCCATCCGGGCCTGCTCCCTGCCGCGGCGCCGCTGCTTGAAGCAGTATACGGATCCGACGACGGCCAAGATGAAGGCGACGCCGCCGACGCTGCCAAAGATGGCCGTCTTGGTAGTTGCCGAGAGCGAGTTCCACGAGCTTGCCATGGCCTGGGAGGCGGACGGGCCCGTGTCCTGCTGCACGTTGTCGTCGGCCGAGGTCAAGATACCGGCCTGGATGGCGGCGAGGGCAGCCGAAGTGCCACTGGCCGGGACGACATGCAGCCGTTAGCCAAGCCAAGCGCCACAAGAGTAAAGGAGGAAGAGGAGACGGAACATTGGCGTAAGATGGACGGAAGGCAGTACGTACGGGGTGATCTTGATGCTGGACGACATCCCGCTGCGGTCGCCAAAAGAGTACTCCTTGCCCGAGCTGTAGTCCGTCACCTCGGCACTTCGGAGATACATGGTGTAGGGGCCCTTGGTGTAGTCGGTGTCGCCGCCGGCCCACTGGCGCGTGCCCTCGGGCAGGTCCGGGTCACCGCCGGCCCAGATGCCGATGCTCAGCCGCATCGGCGACTGCGGGTAGTCCACGCCGTTGTTGGCGTCGGCGGGCAGGAGTGTGCGGACCAGGGCGCCGTCGATCCACCACTCGAGCTTCTCGGCCGTCCAGACGGTGGTGTAGTTGTGGAAGTCGGCTCGGATGTCGCCAGTCACCGTGTGCTCCATGCCGTTTGTGAATTTTTGCACGCCCTTGCCGAAGAAGTTGGAGGCCGAGAGAGTGGGCTTGGTGCCGAACATCTCGAAGTCGACCTCGTCCAGGTCGTCGCTGAGCCACATGATGGAGCTGATGATGCCGGTCCCGGTCGCGACCCGGAGGTGGATCTCAGTGCGGCCCCAGAAGAAGTAGAAATTGGTCCGCAGCGTGGGAGAGTCGCCCTCCTTGTTGATCGCGAACGCGGCCCCGTTCTGGTCATCGTACGTGATCCCGTGCACGAGCTCCTCCCAGAGCTCCGATGACGGCTGCATGCTCATGTTGAAGTTGTGGCTCGTGCCGAAGGCCGGGTCGGCCGGGCAGTCCTTCTGCATCGGATTGCAGTCGGTCGTGACCTGGCCGAGGACGGGCCGCGCAGCCAGCGGCAGCAGCAGCAGCAGCCCGAGGGCTGCTGCGAGAGTGGTCGCGATGGAACGATGCATCGCGAGGTATCAAATGGTCGACCGAGGGTTGCGAGGTGGATTTGCGTCAAGCAGATCAAAGATGTAGATGGGATCGGGCCGACTGTGTACGGTTTCGCGGAAGGGGCAGCTGGCCAAGATCGGCTAGTTGAGAATGTTCTGGTGATTTGCTCTCTGATGTTTCTGTTTCTGTCCAGCTGCTCTGATCCGGGCAGAGCTGCAGCGCGACAAAGCGGTCTTAGGGAGGGTGGTGGGCGGGTCCAAGATGTGGAGATACGTCGAGTATCTGCCGGCCAAATAACGAGGCTAAGGATGGGCTACGCGATGCGTCAAACAAGGCGCCGGTGTGTGCTGGATTGAGAGTAAATGAGTGGAACGGAAAGTCCGCGTGAGAACTCTCCTGGTCGAGTAAGGCCAGCCTCGATCGACTTGGCCGCGCCTTCGCTTTGGAACTGGCCGTCACGAGCCAAATCAAATCTATGAGCAGATGAGGCCGAGACAGGACATCGGTGCAGCGAGGCGAGACCAAAAGGGAGAGACTTGGGGTGAGCGCTTGGAGAGGAAGGAGGGAAGGAAGGAACGAGCTTCTCCTGTCTGTCTCGTCTCGACCCAGAGAAGAGCAAGAAAGGGGGATGCCCTGTGGGGTGGGGGGGGAGCGGGTCGGCTCAACCTGACGGAACCAGAGTGCATCGCATCCATCTTGTGCAATGGGGCCTGCGTTGCCGCCCCAGGGGCAGAAGCAGACGCAGGAACAGATCCCATGGCCAATTGGAACCCTGATCTGCCCCAAGCTGCATCATCCCCACCCATCAGCACTGCATCAGGCCCGGTCCATCAGCAGCATTCAGGGGGCCCGCCCGGCACTTCTCGGCCGTTTCCTGCCGGCGAGAGCGGCCATTGCCTGGTTTGCCTGATTGGTGGACTTTCCGGATTGGGACTGGCGCGGCGGCGCCACGGTACGGGCTGGCTGGGGATCGAAATTGATGATTTGCCTGGATCCCGCCTTGTCGATCCTTGCCGGGAAGGGAAAAGCGGAGCCTGCCGTCTGACCCGCGGGAATTGGGGTTGGGGGTCATGCAGTTAGCGGGGAGAACCTTTGCTATCCACAGCTCAGCTGTCCGCCAGCTGCTATCCCATGCTCAAGCTCTGAGTCAGTCGGCGGGGTGGGCACGCCGAAAAGAAGAATGGAGAGATATGGTCGCATACATGCATTCTGGGTTATATGCGCTCGTAACTAGACTTAAGGAGCAAGCACACTGGCCCGACTCCGATTCGGATCTCACTAACAATTCTGGCCGAGTCGAGCACGCCACCCGAGAAAGCGTAGCACACAGCTCTCAGCTCTCAGCTCCCAGCTCATCTTCCCCTAGCCATGGCAACAAGCCCCCCCACCGATGCCGGCGACGCCTCCGCCCCCGCCCCCGCCCCCGCTCCCGTCCCCGCCGACGCCCCCGCCGCCACATCCACGGCCCAGCACATCGATCCGTGGAACGTCCGGGGGGAGATTGGCGAGGACGGAACTGCCAAGGCCATCGACTACACGAAGCTTGTGGCCGAGTGGGGCGCCCGCCTGATCGACGATGCCCTGCTGGAGCGCTTCGAGCGCGTCACCGGCCATCGGCCGCACCGCTTCATGCGGAGGCGCATCATACTCAGCCAGCGCGATCTAGAGGCTATCCTGGACCGGCACGAGAGGGTAGGTGGGCCGGCCGGGAAGGGACAGGGGAGGGAGGGACGGGCCGCAGCGAAAGGGGGCGACACGGCTCGAGGGCTGACCAGGCGCGATGCCGATAGGGCGAGCCCTTCTTTCTCTACACAGGCCGAGGTGGGTTGTCGTCAAGTTTGCCTGTCCCCAGTCGCGCGCGCGCACGCTGACCCCCCCGCCCGCCCGGCGCCGGTAGGACCCAGCTCTGACAGGTAACTTGGTCTGTTGTCTGTCGTCTGCTTAGCGTCAGGAAAGCTCCCGGTCTCACCCTCAGTATGCTACCAGCATGCACGTCGGCCACATGCAGGTCTTGTAAGCAGGCGCACTCTGGCTCTATCCCGCTCGGCCACGACTGAGCCAGAATGCTTGCTGATGTACTGAAACCCTTCTGCCAGCGACTTTTGCAAGTTCGTCCCCCCTCCGAGTATCCGTCCGTTATCGGCACCGCCGCTCTGACCGGCATGTGGCCATAGATGGATACAGGTTCGCATCAGGGATCCGTACATGTGCGTTGAGATACTGCGAATAGAGCGATTTGCTCATCTCTGATAGGAAGTTTTCGACGTGCCGATCGTGATCGAGCTCACCGACGGTGGGTGCTGGCCCGGCCTGACTGATCTACCTGCGCGATGCGCCTGGCCTGGGCTGCGTCGTTCGTAGTCTGACGCGGGAATAGATGAAAAGTACCTGGTCAGCGAGAAGATCCATGACCCGGCCGAGTCGATCGGCTACAGCAGGCTGAATGCAAAGTATGGCAGCCAGTCTCGGTGCCTACCCCTTCTCCAGCCCCCACAGTGCTAATACGGGCCCGGCTCGGCGGGGGGACGCAGAGACATCATCGCGGTGGGATTTGACCCGGCCAAGACGTTCATATTCTCGGACTACCAGTTCATGGGGGGTGCCTTTTACCGCAACGTGACGAGATTTGCCAAGTGCGGTACGGACGCGCCCCCCCCCCCATCGGCTTGCCCGCTCCTCTGCCCTCTCCTCCTCGCCCTCTCCTCACCGCCCTCCCAGCTCTCCCAGCCCCCCCAGCCGCCTCTGCTAACCTATGGCCCCGATGCCCACCGGTAGTAACATACAACACGGCCAAGAGCGTGTTTGGATTCAACGACAGCAACAACATTGGCAAGATCCACTTTACGTCGATTCAGGGGGCCACGAGCTTTGCCAGCAGCTTCCCCCACATTTTTGGGGAGGACGAGAGGGTCAGACCAACCACCCTCCATCTATCTTCCCGGCTCACCTGTCCGGCTCAGCGGGGCCCGCGTTCCCGAGTCCCTCCATGCTGACCGGCCAGCAGGTCACGAGCCAGATCCCCTGCCTCATCCCCTGCGCCATAGACCAGGATCCGTACTTCCGCCTCACGGTTCGGCCACTCCACCTCTCCCTGCCGGCGGCGTGACAGCGCGAGCGCGAGAAGGCTGACTGACGCACGGCGCTCGTCCGATAGCGCGATGTCGCGGCCCGGCTTCACTACGCCAAGCCGTCCCTGATCCACTCGCGGTTCCTGGACGCGCTACAGGGCCCGGGGTCCAAGATGTCGGCCAGCGACGACACGTCGGCCATCTTCATGAAAGACACGCAGTCCCAGATCGAGAAGAAGATCAAGAAGCACGCGTTCTCGGGCGGGCAGGAGACCACGGAGCAGCAGCGCGAGCTCGGCGGGAATCCCGACGTCGACGTCTCGTACCAGTGGCTCCGCTTCTTCATGGAGGATGACTCGGAGCTGGCCCGGATCGAGCAAGAGTATCGCAGTGGCCAGCTCCTCACGGGCGAGCTCAAGGCGATCTGCATCCGCCACCTGAAGGAGTACGTCAGCGCATTCCAGGTGCGCCGGGCCGCGGTCACGGACGAGGTGGTGGATCTCTTCATGTCGCCACGGCCGCTTAAGTGGGGCGGGGGCAGCCCGCGGGCAGCGGGACCGGCGGCGGGAGCGGGAGCGGCCGCTGCGCGAGTGGTGCCGGAGATGCTGACGCAAGAGGGGAAGGATGGGGGGGGTGGGGGGCAGGACGGGACGCAGGTGGAAGCCGGGGCCGACACTAAGATTTCCAAGAACCAGCTCAAGAAGCTGGAAAAGGCCAAGATGGCGGAGGCGAAGAAGGCGGCCAAGGCGAAGGACAAGACGGCGGCCTAGAACATGCATAGCACACCTCAGTTTCGTCTTCTTCGGCCAGACCGGGGGGGAGACACCCCGCTGACCATGATCGCAACGGCCCCCTCCCACCACAAACAAGAGAGCTCTCGGATGGTAAATCAATGAAACGGGCCCATCCTGACCAGCCAGCCACTCAGCTTTGGAGGGCCGAGTAATCGTCGTGCGCTCGCTCAATGTAAGAAGGGCTGAGCTTCGGAGGCAATTCTGCCTACCAACCTGCAATGCTCGTTCGATATTGACCGATATTGACCGATATATAAAATGGCTCACGGCTGGGGTCCAGGCAGAGACTAGGTACACCTCGGGGTAAGTCTGTTGCTGGGCGGCTCGGCTCGGCTCGGCTCGGCAGCGCGGTCTGCGATGCGCTGCCTGGCCAAGCGGTGACCATCATCAGTTGGAGGTGTCATGTCCTGCGCTACCTGGACGAGCGGCGGCGGCGGCGACTCCCCTCATGAATCGACGGTACCCTGTGGTCCCGACGAGCAGCGGTAGTGATCATGCCAAGCCACCGTAAGCAGCAGCAGCGCTGCCGCGTCGACCAACGGGTGTCCTATCTACATTGATCATCTCGGACAGACTAGGCCCTCGGCAGCATCATATGTGATCAGGACAGCAAGAGGTAGAAAGCGGTTGGTTGGTTGGCTAGTTGTTACAACAATCCGACTTGACGCAAACCCAGTCACGGAGCCGAAAAGGAAAAGAAAAGATAACTCCCAAGACCATAATAATTGCCCGATGCCACAGCCAGGTCATACCTCCCTCTGCCCTACCGCGATCCTTCCCTCGACCAGCATCCGTCGCGCGTCACCCATCACCGCCCCACCACCCATCCCCGAACCTAGTTCGTGTTCTGGTTGTTCATGATCCTCAGGATGCTGAGGAAGAGATTAATGATGTCCAGGTACAGGCTGATGGCAGCCGCGATCTCCTCCTCGACGTTGTACCGGCGCATCACCAGCTGAGTGTCCACCAGGATGTACCCGCTGAAGATGAGGGCGCCCAGGCCGCCGTACACCAGCTCGGCCGTGCTGCTGTACGGGAAGAACATGCCGACCATGCCCCAGATGACCAGTCCCCAGAGGGCGCCGAACAGGTACGGCATCCAGCTGGTGAAGTCGTACTTGCTCTGGCACGCGAACAGGGTGAGGAAGACGAAGATGGCGGCCGTCAGGAACACGGCCGTCAGCACGGTGCGCGACTCGTACACGGACACGACGAGGCCGACGGCGTAAGCCTCGGAGAGCGTGAAGGCCGAGAGGAAGATGAGATTGGTCGGGTAGGACTTGCGCTTCCACCAGGTGAGGAGCATGAAGCCGAAGGAGCCGAAGAGCTGTTTGGGGTCGATTGTTATTAGCACATGGCGGAAGGCGGGGGAATAGAGAGGGTAGAGAATGTAGAGGCCAGAGAGTGTTGAGAGGGTAAAGGGGGCCGAGGGGCAGAGGGAAGAAAAGGGTGCAAATCCGCTACGTACAGAGAGGTAGGCGAGCCCGATGTGGGTCTGGACAAAGTTCCGGTATCCATCGCTGACGAAGCTCAGGGCACCGACGACAGTAGTCGCGAGCAGCTGCACGGTGAGGATGGCGTACACCTTGCGGATGAATTGGTGCCGAATCTCGACGGTCGCCTCCGCGACCGACCCGCCAAACTGATTCAAGTCAGCTCAGATTCCTGCGACCCGCGCGCACAGCCAGGTCGCCGGGTCTCCGGGTCGCCGGGTCGCCGGGTCAGCCATTCAACTTCAGCTTCAGTGGCACTCACCTTGAAGTCATCCGGTACGTTGTCCTCGCTGTTCCTCGGCGATCCAAGCATGTCGTCCTCTTCGTAGGCGCGGCCCAAGGGCCCGGTGTATACCGGAGGCGCATGGGTGTAGTCGTCGTGCTGGGCCACAGTCGCGTAGTTGGTCGTCGACGCCATCTTGCCGTCGGTCGACGCTCAAGGGGCAAGGGGTCCTTGTCTGGCGCTCGGCTGTCGCAAGCAGTTGTGGATATGAAATGGATAGAATTGTATGTCGAGGATGGAGATGATGAGGACGCCTAGGAAAGCCGAGGGGGGAAGGGGGGGAGAGGACCGGGAGAGAAGGTGGGAGAAAGAGGAGGTGGTAAGTGGGTGGCGCTGGGAGCAGAAGAAAGAGCAGGCAGTGCTAGTGCGTCATGGGGTGGCGTGATTGCCTGCGGGATCAGCCACGACGCGCACGGTACGGGAGCCAAGCCTCCTGCAGGCGACTGACTACACAGTGCGGGTTTCGGCCATTCCATCCGTCCAGCCAGGGCTTGCTTGGCTGCATGGCATTACTCAAGACGGCAGGCTGGAAGGACCCTCTTTCCAATTGAACACATGGGTAAGAAGGTCTGGAAATAGACCAGGTATCCGGAGTCAATCTCGCCTAGTTTCTCATTCTATCAAGACGGCCTCGGCCATGGCGCCCCCCGAGGGAGCACAAGGCCCACGTAACTATGCTTCGAAAGACCACCCTGCTTTCTCCCATTAAAGTTTGCCACCTCTCTCTCAGTATTAGGCCCCTTGGCCTAGTCCAGCCGGCTCCTACTATTAGTAGTAGTAGTGCCTTGTCCTTGTCGGGGCTGGTTTCGGGCTAGAGCGAGGGATCAATGACATGCTGCCAGGCCTCTCCTCTCCCCTGAGCCGGTAGGAAATTACGCGGCTCCAACCCGTCCCCTCTCTCAAAAGTGATCAACGTAGAATCGCGGCAGCGAAAATGAAACGAAGAAAAGGAAAACAGAAAGAAAGCAAGAACCGAGGCCCAAGGCCGATATCGAAACCCGTCCGAGCGGGCTGGATATCTACGAGATCATCGGCCATCCCTGGTCCGGGGACGGCTGGGGGGGGATGGCTGGGCCAGGAGCAGGTCGCTCAGGCAGCGTCCGCATCTCCGTTCGGCTCGGGAATCGCCGTCTGCTGCGCGGTGGCGGCCGCCTGCTCCCGCTGCATGCGGGCCTCGATCTCGCGGAGCTGGGACTCGCGCGCCAGGAGCTCCTGGCGCTTCTCGTTGATCTCGCGCTGGACCTTGACCTCGATCTCGCGGAGCTTCTCCTCCTCGCGCCGGAGCTGTTCCTCCTTGAGGCGGACCGACTGGGAGGCCAGGTCCTCGGGGTTCATCGAGGAGTCGCTGGAGACGGCCGGGTCAGAGGTGCGCGACTGAGGATGGAGAGATCGGGTGGGCAAAAAAGCAAGTGGGCAAGCCAGATACGTACACGCCAGCTCCGCCCTCGACGCTCTTGCTCAGTTTCTCCGTGCGATAGTTCTCGTACAAAAAGTCGTGGGTGATCTCCTTGAGATCAGCCAGGTGGCTGTGGAGCAGGGCCGACCGGATGGCCAGGAAGTCCGAGTGCCGAGGATTGTCGACCTCGACGATGCCCCACGGGTACTGGCGGGCCCTGACCTTGCGGCCGCCGATCTCGACCATGTCCTCGGAGCCGACGATGGCGAAGGGCATGAGTCCCCGCAGCTCCGCGTTCTCCTCGACCGTGTCCTCGTCGTCCTCCTCCACATCGTACGGGAAGTTGTAGACCGGGATGCGGTAATGCTCGATATCCTCCATCACCAGCTTCTTGGACTCGGCAAGCTCGCTCGGGGTGAGGGAGTCGGCCCGGCCGATGACCGGGATGACGTTGACGCGGGGCGCGAGCCGCTTCATCAGCTCAATGTCGAGCTCGCGAAGGCTGCCGCGCCGTCAGTTAACCTAGCTGCGACCCATGTTTCAGCAGCGACGGCATCGACTCACCCGTGCCCGGTCGGGGTGATGAAGTACAGCATCGCGTGGACCCGGTTGTCTCGGAACCGGGGGTTGCGCTTGATGCGAGACTCCTCCGCGAGGATGTCGTCGTATTGTCTCTCGAGGTACCCGACAATCTCGGCGAAGCTGGCCTCATTGTCGATCTGGTCACCAAACCCGGGCGTGTCCACAATCGTTAGGGAGATGCGCGTTCCCTCTTCGTCGAGCTCCAGTTCTGAGGGCCAAATTAAAACCGTGTCCCGGAGCGGGCGGGGAGGGTGCAGGCCCTGGAAGGGGAAGGGGGAACGGGAATGAGCTACCTACCGACGGTGATGGGCTTGATCTTGACGCCCTCTTCAATGTGCGCGGTGCTCGGATCGTCCGATTCCTTGTGTGCGAGCACGGGTCTGCCGCAGAGCGTGTTGACGAACGTGGTCCTGCCTGCGCGAGACCGAGGCGCGTTAGACTTGACTCGCTCGCTCGCTCCTCTCCAGGCCAGAGGAGCAGAACAGAGATAAAAGATGGGGAATTGGCGGCCACGTACCAGTGCCCGAGGCGCCGCAGACCATGAGGCAGAACTGGATCCCCTTCTTGACGTTCTTCTTGCGTCGGACCATCTTCTGGGAGCGCATCGTCACGTCAGCAGTCACGTCGCCGCGACCGACTTTCGTTCTTGGGCAGACTAAGCCTGTCTTTTGAAGACAGGGGGGGGTCAAGGGGGGGTGTCGTGGATGGCGATTGGTAGATGTTGCGGGATGGGAGATGTCGCAGTATAGTAGCAGCGATGCGGCGTAATAAGAGAGGTGGAAGAGAGAGGACACGGAAAAGACCACGTACCGGAGACGACATAAGTCGATGGAATGCGGTGGCCTGGCCGGTCCACGGGTCGGTGGGTGCGCGCGGACCGTGATCTGCAAACCGAGATGTCACGGCAGATACCACCCCTTGGGCTGGCAAAAAAAATTCAATGCTGCCCCTGAAGCGAGCAACAGAGATGCCGGGATCGGATGAGGGATTCAGGAATTGGGCATATGAATACTGGTGGTGTGGTGGTGGTGGAGAGATGTGGTGCTCGTAGTCGTGGTGTGGTGGTGGTCGTAGTGTGGTCGTGGTGTGGTGGTGGTCGTAGTGTGGTCGTGGTGTGGTGGCGGTCGTAGCGGTGGCAATGGTGGTGCGCTGGTGGCAGTCAGTTCAACAACTTGTCTTGCTGTCCGAGAGCCAAGAGGGGTGGGAAGTGGAAAATTATTCCCTCGACAGCCTGGACCTTGGCAGGGGAGGGGGTGCTCAGGGGCTATCAGCTGCGGCAGGCGCGGGCCCATCGTGACTTCCCAAGCTTAGTAGCAGCAGCACAGCAGCATATTGAGAATACTCGGGTCCCCCAGAGCGATCGCGGGCCGGGAGGTGCGGGCCCACTTGTTCGCCCAGATCTCGCGACTCCTAAATCTCACTTACTGCCGCTTCCGACTTCTCCAACGCTGCTCCTTGCTTGCCGGATCGCAGCATCTGGTCCCTACTGTGTGTTGCGCTGCCGCTGCACTGCTGCGCTGTGTGCTGCCCGTCAGCCACCATCAACTCGGGCCGGCAGGCACCGACTAACCCACTTCTCAGATTCACCCCCCCAACACTCATCACTATCCTCCCACCATCCTCACCAGCAGCTCTTTCTAACCGATTAAACCGGCCCCGAAGAATGCCGGCTTGGCCTAGGCCCTCTCAAGAACATTACCCACATCCTGAATCTTTTTAGTATACCATTTATGCCTCGCTGCTGGTTTCCCCACTGTCGCCTCCACCATCTTGATCGTCATCAAACATGAACACCCGGCCGCCTATCGAAGCACCGCCCACCAGCCTAGTTCTCTGGGCCGGCTTCAATGATGATTATAGCTGCTTCTCTATAGGGCTGGAGAATGGTATGGCGAGTATGTAGACTCCTCGTCCAGTTGTGGTGCTCAAATCCTCCTGTTCTGACTCCTTCCGGCCTCAGTCTTCCACACCCAGACATGCGCTCTCCGGGTACATCGAGGTAAGCGGTGCGGTGCCCTTGTGCGCGCGCTATCATCTATATCGCCCGCCCCGGGCCAGGGACAGTGCTGACGGCGCTGTCCCTCCACCCCGCCACCCGTTGTAGAATTCAATGGCGGCATCGGCCGCACTCACATGATGGGCCGGACAAACCTGCAAGCCCTCGTGGGCGGAGGCCGGAACCCCAAGTTTCCACAGAACAAGGTAGGGCCGGCCCGCCCTCCCCCCCAACTCAATCACTCATCTATCTCCTCCCCGTATCTTATCCTCCTCCCCGTATCTTATCCTCCTCCCCGTATCTTATCCTCCTTCCCCCTACCCTACCTACTATACCCTACCCTGCTATACCCTACCCTACCCCACCCTGCCCGTGCTCTCCGATTGACCAGGTGCGTCCGGTGCGTCCGTCAAGGTGATGATCTGGGACGATCGCCAGGCCAAGGTTGTTATGGAGATCTCTGCCCTCTCGCCCGTCTTGGGCGTCAAGATGAACCGAGACCGCGTCTTCGTGGTCTTGCACAGATCGGTTCGGGTCTACCGCCTGGCGAGGCCGGCGGAATTCATGACCGCGTACGAGACCGCTGACAACCCGCTCGGCCTCTGCGCCCTCTCGGACTGCTGCGTCGCCATCCCCGGGAGGCAAATCGGACACGTGCAGGTAATCAGTCTCTCGAGCGATATCGTGACCATCATCACGGCCCACAACACTGCCCTGAAGGCACTGTCACTGAGCTTGGGGGGGGAGCTCGTGGCGACCGGCAGCGAGGCGGTAAGCGAGATCATCCAGCGCTTCTTATCCGGCCGGGCATCGGACCGGTGGCTGCGGTGGCAGAATTCGGACAATCTGGAGGATGGGAGCTCACTCGTCAAACAAGGGGACTCTGATCCGCGTCTTCGCCACAAAAACGGGCGGCCGCGTTGCCGAGCTCCGCCGAGGCGTCGACTCGGCCAGGATCTTCTCCGTCGCCTTCTCTCCAGGCCTCGGCATGATCGCGTGCACGTCCGACAAGGGAAACCTCCACGTGTTCGACCTCCGCACCGGGCACTTGTCCCGGCCCTCGTCCAGCTCGCAGAGCACGCATCCGTTGTCGTCTCCACGCGCCGGTGGCGGTGACCAGACGACCGCGTCTCCGACCGTGAACAGCGTCGAGGACGACTTCTCTCTGCGCTCCGGTCCGGCGCCGAGCACTATTAGCGATGGCACCGACCGGGGTCTGTCTGGGACCGCAGGAGGGGGCGGTGGCGGCGGCAACAGCGGATCAGGAAACGGCGGCAGCGGCAGCAGCAGCAGATGGGGCGTGCTGGGTTCGCTCGCCCGCATGCCCGGGATGCCTCGCTTCCTCGGCGACGACTACTCGTTCGCCAAGGCTCCGTTCCACTCTCACGAGCCCGAGCCCGAGGTCGGCGCCAGCGGCATCCTGGTGGACCCTTCGAATCTGGACGCGCGGTCCCCTCCCAAGGGCGTGATCGGGTGGCTTAACGACGCCACCCTGGTCGTGATCGGCGGCGGCCGGGACGCGAGGTGGGAGCGGTTCGTGGTGGGGACCGACTCCGAGGGGCGGCGGTTCTGCCGGTTCGACGGGTGGAGGCGGTACGTGTCTAACTTCTAGGAGAGTAAAGGCCCGGGCGCGCCGCCCAGCGCCGCGATGCGGCAGAGCCCGGCAGGTCTCGTGGAGTTGATAGGGAAATGGATACTGTGAGGGCCGAGAGGGCTCAGGGATAGCGAGGAAGCCGAGAGGGGGCCGAGGGTAGTGATCTGTCTGGCCCGACCGCTTTCTCGAGCTCGTAATTCTCTTTTTTTGGGGCCGGGGCTGCTAGCGAATCGACATGATCCGCAAACTGCGGATGAGGGGGTCCGTGGGCTTGAATTTTCACGGTCTGGTAGGGTGGCTGGTCTGGTTTGGCCTGGCCTGGTCTGGTCTGGTCTGGTCTGGTCTTGGTCTGGGAGGGATCGGGGATTTGGTGGACAGCGCTTGATAACAGACTGAGCGACACCGAAACTAAGCTCTGGATTTGGCCGAGATGGGTGATCTGTTCGGATTCTGGACCCTGATATCATATCGAGTCTAGCTGCCGAGAACAGCTGGCCGGCTTCGAACTTGTTGGCCACTTTTTTCTCCCGCTTCCTCTCCCACGCAACGGTGGCGACACCCCGACCTTGGGCCGGATACGTTTACATCAAACCATATTTTATCAGGCACGCCCACCAGAATGCGTTGAGGCTCTGGGCCTTTGTTCCGAGGACGAACTTTCCCAAGATGGATGCCCAGTCCGCGTAACCCAAGATACCGTCGCCAGATGAGTAATCAGCAGGCGGCTGAGGGAGGGGTCGTGGACACGGTCGACACAGCCTGGCCGCGCAGGCATCTATTGCTTCTGCCTGGGGCCGCCACTGGCATCGGCCCCCCCCATCTCCCAAGAGACCAGATTACTCAAAGAATTCGTCATGCGATGATGGCGAGAGCCCTTCCAGATGGCGCCTTCTGATCCTATCTTTCGGCCCTTGCGACGTCGAAGCCCCGCTATGCGCGCCACATTTGGTCGGCCCAGCGGCGGCTAAAGAGGCTACCACCTGCTTCCTCCTTATACCAACACACCACCACCAGCACGTCACTACACCGCCACCACCACTACTACTACCACACTACGCCGCTCCGACCGGCCCGGACTCTGAGACTTCGCCCTGGCCTCCTGCCATGTGACCGGGCCGCTTCCGAAGGGTCGATCTTCTTTTTCTTCTTATCACCCGCCTCTTCAACTTCTGTCGGATCGGCCGACCGGCCCTTGCAAGAGGCCAAATCCCTTCCCCCTTCCTCAGGTCATACCGCCGGCCAGACTGGATGGGTGTCGCCAGAGGGCGATGATGAGAGACGCTGGGAGGAGCGGCCGCAGGGGTAGGGCTGCCAACGGCGGCTCGGAGGAGATATGGAGGCAGGCGGCGTCGACGGCTGGGTATCATTCCCCAGTAAGCTGCTGGCCAATGAAACCTATCTTGTTTATGGTCCCAGGTCGAGTGACCCGAGGGACGACAAGGACGTCCCCTGATCTCATTCCGACCTCGTCTGCGCCTCGGCGGGCAAGCCGTCGCAAAACTAACAAGCGGCTTCGCCGGCTGCGGCAGCCCCCTCCCTCGAGCCAGGCTGATGGTGGGTGTATCTTGGCTAGCTCCGGACCGGCCGATATCGGGCTGCTGGACTCAGCGACAGATCCATGAATCAGAATCAGTACAAATAAAACCGACGTTGGCTCCCACGTCCTCCCGTCCCCACCGCGCATTATCTGCGCGCTACCGACTGACTGGAACGCGACCACGGTGAAATTGCTCTCCCCCGTCAGCTGCAGCGCTTGGGTGTGGAGATAGAGCCAAGCGGAAGACAGCGGACGACAACCAGGCCTAGGTGAAAGCATATGATGGACGAGCGCTTGTGGGTATGGCTGCTTTCGACAGTTTGGAATGACCGTGTGGGCAATTATCTATCAAAAGATACCATGGTACGGAGGAACCATTCTCTCGTCACAAGGCCTTTCAACTAATCGCGATCGCAATCATAGGTAGGGGCACTCAATACTGCATTCGAGCTCCAGCCCCCACACCAAGTTACCGTCACCAGTCTGAAAATCGCCTACAAGTGCCATTTCGGAAGCGACCGGCCGGAAAGGGTCGACCCTGATGGGCATAGCATCAAATATATAGCTTCTCAATTGGCGGCTCTTTATATGAATGGACGGTTTCATGATAACAACTCGAGATGGGATCCACCGGGTCCGATGCCGATACGTCGCGGCGGATCCGCAACGGCAGCCAGCAATCTCAAGCCCGGATCGGCAGGTCAAGCAACGGTTGCGGTGCCGCAATCACGCAGCACAAGTCGTGCTGCCAGCCACAGAACCGCACCAGGACCACCACAATCAGGATTCGCATCAGGAGCAGCATCAGGATCACCATCACGAACCACATCTTCAGCTGCCAGCAGCAGCAAGCAGGCACGACGAGCAACACCGGCTGGCGATAACATGGCGGCAATGGAACCATCTGCCGCATATTGGGCTGACATCAGCAGCACGGCACGACCAGCAAAACCTGGCACACATCCATCTGGAAATAGCAGGACGCCACCAGCAGCAGCATCGCCTTCCGCATATCTGGCTGGCAATACCATTCCGCCACAACCAGCGACATATCCCACACTTGGAGCTGGCATTAACAAGCGGCACATGGCAGCATCCCCTAGCCGAGATTGGGTTGGCAGCAGCAGCAGCAGCCCGGCACCTGCCAAATACCCCCATAATCAATTAGCGGGCTACCCAAAGACACCGAGACCAGTTGATTCATGGTCGGACGTATTCACAACTGGTCCGTCAGCAGCAGGCAATGCATCTTGGGACTCGAACGGAAGTGGACACCTGCCAGTATATTTCAACCAGGGGACAATCCGCCAGCCGCAGCCGCAATATGGATTTGCCGTCACCGGACCACAACCATCTACTTCTCGAGGAAGTTCTCCGCCGCGATCACGACCGGAGCAGATGGCGTACCATGGGCCTTTGCCATCCAGCCCAAGAGATGCGGGGCCGTCATACCAAAACCGCGCATTGACGCCGGTGCCAAACAGCCCGTCGAGTCCGGCACCGAAGAAGCACCGGTCAATCTCTCGATCTGAGCAGGCCGCCAGGGGTAAGATCAGTTTGTCGGCTACGGCGCCGCCCTCCCTGCGTACCCCGTCGCCGCCGCAGATTACCACCATGACTAGTGGGTCGAGCGCAGGGACACATGCCGGCGCCGTAAAGCAACAGCGACAGCCGTCGCACCGGAAGAGACCAATTCCGCCGACTGGAACGCCGCCGGCTAGGGCGCAGCCGCTCGCGATGGCACTTACCCCAGCGAGCTTTAGGAAATTAGATTCGTTAGAAATCAGGCCTACGACACCTCCCCAAACGGGTTATAAGAGATTAGTATGGGTGAATGAGTATTCGGCCAGCGAGGATAAGATGCTACCGTTGTGGCCCTTGGGCCAACCCTGAAATATCTTTCTGTTAGCAGCATGGCCCGCCGGCTGCCCATTCGACCATATGAGGAGACAGGGGCCGCCTTCTAGCGAACGTGGGCGACCGTCGAGGTCCCAGTCCGGTAGCAGTCTGCCAGCTTGGGTGACGCCTCCCCTGCCACCTACCCATCTCGGCAATATATGATAACGAGGGATGGGCGACGACGCCCTAGAGGAATACTTAGTCTCCAAGCTGTCGCTGTAGCTGCTTCCCCAGCAGGCAGTTGCTCCCCTACCGGAATCAAGGGGGAACGAGAGCGGGGGCGAGAAGGGGAGGGGGATGAGAGGGGAGGGGAACGAGAGGGGGGGACAAGAGGGGAGGGGGCGAGGGGGCGGGGCGAGAGGGGGACGGGCCGAGGGGAGGCGACGGATATGTATTCTAGCCAGCAGTTGCGACCTGCGCTTTGACCTGCTCGCAGTCAATCTACAGAGATTGACCTTGTATATTACCTTGCCGTAAAACTCTCCCCCCGAGCTTTATTTATCATTGCGCGCTTGCTGGCTGCTGCTGCCTACTGGATGGCTACTGGCTGGCGCTCATCAACACATCAACATGGGAGAGTAGAGAGTCCGTCACGTGCCGATGGGTGGATGGCCGGACGGAGCGGATTTAACCCGACTGACAGAAAACGCGGCACAGAGGTGAGAGGGGGGTCGACAATCCCGAGGCCGCGGCGGAAGCGCCCAGGGCGGAGATGGGTCCGTCTCATGGTCGCATGGAAGGCGGCAGCGGTCTCGTGCAAGGTCCACCGGGGCCTAGTAGTCGCCGTGAGGTAGTGCCATCTGGGATAAATTCAAATCTCCCGGTCGTCGAGCCTGGCGGGAAAAGGGGGGCGCCAGCTGTGACATTAATAAACGATTGGCCGATTCCGCAACGTTTATTTCGGAAGTCTTCGCCAAATCCGAGAACTGGGAACTGAGGCCCCCCCATCAGGACCGGCGCAGCTTGATTGGAAGGCCGTCCAACCGAGAGAGCGAGGTACAAGCAGCGGCACAAGCCAGTGCGAGCGAATCTCTGGGATCCAACAACAGCGCGGCGTGGCGCGAACGAATATCGGTTGTCTGCGCGCGCGAGAAAGAGACTGATTCCCGCCCATCGAGCTGAGCGAGGCCAATTGCCGCCTCGCCCCCACCCACTGGCCAGCCCCCCTCGCCAACTGTGCCGAGCCTGCACACCATGAAACGTCAGATTGTTTTATAGTTGACGGCTGGGGGCCATGGGCATTCTCCAGCTATCAGCTACCCGGCGCCCCCCCGCCCGGCCTCCCTTGGACCGCCCGACCATAAGGCCATTGCTCCTTTTTTTCCTTCTGCCTGCGCTTCCCTGCCAAGGCAGGACGATCCAAGGAATATAGCGGCGGGCCCGGTCGGGCGAAGGCCAGTTGGCGGGGCTGATATTCGAGGGATAGCAGTATAAAGACGGACGAGACAGCCACCAGTCATCCACCTATCTCTGCTCTCGCCATCCGCCAACAAACCCAACCTCACCAATCACACGCTGTTGCATACGCCATATTTTCTCTCGTCCCGCCAGGTGATTGTGCCTCGAATCCAAACCCAACGAACCACCCTCGAATTCGGGCAGGACCCGTCAAACCCCCAAATGCACGAGTCGGCATATCCTCCTGGGCTGCCCCACCCTGCCCGTAGACAGCTTGAAAAGCGGGAGTCGTGGGAGATTGGAGATGCGCCGAAGTTGGAGAGCTCGGAGAAGTCGTATAAGAGGAGGGTGGATGAAATATTAAAATTATTACCTCCGGACCCAGCCCAAGCCCCAACATCGACACCTCCTTCCCATCCGCGGCGACCGCCACCCGACCCTAGGCTGCCGACCAGACAATATTCCAGAAGTGCCTCGGACAAACCGCCACTTTCGGATGGGGTTTCGTTAGGAAACTCGTCGAACCCGAACTCACATTCCGGCATGGGGAGAAAAACGTGGAGCCCATTTTGGGGGCCGAAAAGGTGGTTGTCACGTCAAGTAGGTAAGCTACGTCCGACAAGACCGCCTGCACCCCGGCCGCTGGACGGCCCTCCTCAGTCGAAGAGACGTATCGGGACCAATTCTTCAAATGAGTCTTCAAACTCTTCATCCGTGCTTCCACACTCGTCGGCCCCGCGTTCACGCTCGACCACGGAGCCACGCTCGCACCTGCCCCTCAACAAAAGCCAAGGCCATGCCGCTCCCAAGACAAGCAAGGGCAAAAACAAAAAGAATCGAACTTCTGGCAAGAAGAAATAGAAGTCGCCAGACCATCCTGGCCAGCTTACTCGAGTCCCTGTTGACATTCTCGCTGGCGGAGCTGGACGTGGCCAAGGGATGGGAGTGCAAGGAGGCACAAACGGGAAAGCAGCGGCTGGACGAGCTATGATTCATCCCGATCCGGCCTAGTGCCGGTGGTTGGGTCCGGTTCCTTTTCTGTGTTTTATAAGAGTCGTCATGTTTGGATTGATGTAGACTGGTCGATATACGGCTCACTGGATGGGTCGGGGTTGACGCTGGTGGTTGTTTTGGGTTATATTTATTTGTTTTATCAGAACCGCCATGTTCGGTTGGTTTTGAGGGATCAATACACGGCTGAAGGGACGGGGGGTCGTCCTCGCCGCCACCGCCGCCGCCGCCGCCATCTCAAACACCTCTGCCGTCCTCTTCTCTCTACCTCCTCCTGGTCTCGCATCCCTCATGCTCCCCTCTTCCGCCCTCTTCCGCCCTCGTCTGCCCTCGCCCCTCCCCTGGCTCCAGTCCCGGTCCTGGGAGTCCCGGCCTCAACTCCGATCCCTCCGCTCGCCTCTCCTCCCCTCGTCACCTTCATCTGGCCCGGCCCGCCTCTTGTCCGTTCGATCATCGCGATCGCGATCCCTTTGTTTCACCCGCCTGCTCCCGACATCGCGCTCGAGATAAGGATCCAGCGGCGCAGGCCCAGCCCTGTCCCTGCTGTGCCGCCGCCTTCTCTTCCTCTCTTCCTTATCTCGATGCCTCCTCGCCTCCTCGATCTCTTTCCTCTTCTCATCAGCCAGAAATGACTTCATCGGGTCATCATCGTCGTGCTCTGCAAGGAGTTTCGCTAGCTCCTTCTCCTCGGGCAACATCTCCCGCGGCGGCTGGTCGGCATCGTCGTCGCCGTCCCTCCCTCTCCGCTCCCCGCCCCCACCCCCCCCACCAAGCTTCCCCTCGCGCCGCATCATGTCCGTCCACCCGACCTGGCCCTCGTCCGGATCCTCATCGTCCCGGTGCTTGTACCGCGCGTGGTCTACCCGAACCATCCGTCCGCCAACCGTCGTTCCGCCGAGGTTATCGACCGCCAGATCAGTGCTGCGCTGGTCCTCGTACTTGAGCCAGCCGAAGCCCTTGGACTTGCCCGTCTCCTTGTCCCGGGCCAGCTTCAGGAACACCGGTTCGCCGAACTGCGAGAATATCGTGATCACGTCGCCTTCCGAGAGCTCGTAGGGGAGGCCGCCGAAGTAGATGAAGGCAGTGTCGCGGTAGTCGAGGTGCCAGGAGGCCTCGGGGGGACTGGAGGACGGCCCCGGTTAGCTGGCGGCGGTGGGACGGAGGGGGCGAGCTTACGTTCCATTCTCGAGTTCTTTTTCGTTGAGAGCCTGAATGGCCCGGATTTGGTTCATCGTGCCGGTTCTGTGCGGTGTTTTGATTTTCCGCCGTTACTGGCCCAGGATGCATGTAGATGTCGGCCGTAGTTCAAAGCTAGTAATCTTGACATGTGGAAGACAGCTGTCCCGCTGACGTAATCTCGAAAGCTGGCCAGAGCTGCTGCCCCAGCCGGCCAATTTCTCGACAATGACATGCCTCCCTTAATTCTGCCTCTCGAACTTCTGCCTGACCTTTTCTGCCTGCCCGAACGCGTCTATTCCCTCCCCATCTCCTCTACCTACCACACCCGACGCGCCACCGAGAAGAACTCACCCCCCCACCACCGCCACCAGCTCTCCTAGCCTGCTGCCGATATGACCGCAACCAACAGGCCGTCGATGCACACGGCCGCCTCGACCGACCGCGATGCGGCCACCGGCGAGCAGAAGAAGGACCTCTGGAATACCATGCTCGGGTCCGTCGCCAGCGGCAAGCGGCTACCGGAGAAGAATCTCTTAGTGCTGGGTGCGTGTATGCCCAGCCGGGGCCCCGCTCGGAGGGGCCTCCACCCCGCCGTATGGCCGACCATGGGTGCTGACGGTCACCGCGATCGCGCACATGCCCGCAGGAGGATCTTCCCAGTCTCAGCGCGAGGTCCTCGACGCACTTGCGGGGGACCAGGCGAGAGGTCTCGATGGCCGGGCGCCCATGGCAAACAGTTTCGCGCTCGGGTACACGTACTACGGCGTCCTCGACGCCGACCACGAAGGTAGCCCGTCAATCTCCCGTCCCGACAGACAGCCTGCCTCTCTGACGCTCCCTAGACATCCTTGCCCGCATCTCGCTCTACCTGCTGTCGACCCCGTCCCCCGCGTTCGCGCCCCTGCTCACCCCTCTCCTCACGGCGGCAACAATACCGAACACGCTGATTGTCGTGCTCCTCGACTGGTCCGAACCTCACATGTGGCTTCGCCGTCTGCGTGACTGGATTCTCCTCCTCCGCACCGTCTTCCGAGGTCTCGGCCCTGGCGCTGCCGACGTGATGGAGGAGGTAATGGCTCAGTGGCGACATCGCGGCCGGGAGGGCTCGGCCGTGGGACTGGACGGGACACTCGGAGTGGGCCGGGCAGGCGGAGTGACCGCGGCAGGAGCAGGCGACGGAGGGGGGAGTGGCGGAACCTCGGGAGCGACCGGAATCGGGCCCGAAACGACCACGCCGACGCTGGATCTGGCTGGGGACGAGGAGCTGAGTCTGGGCCCGGGCGAGTGGGAAGACGCGTTGGGGCTGCCTCTCTGCGTCGTGTGTCAAAATGTGCGGTCCCCACCCACCTTCCACCCTCGAGGAGCGAGCGGGCCGACCTGAGACGAGCGAACCCGCACCTGCTCGCCTGGTGATTGCTGACCTGGTTTGCCCACAGGCCCAAAAGATGGACACATTGGAAAAGAACAACTCGTGGAAGGAGGCCGACTTCGACCTCATCCTACAGTATCTGCGCACCGTATTGCTCCGCCGTACGTATGCGCCATCCTCTCTCAGAATCGGCCTATTCTCCACTCCTGCCTGGACCGACTGACAGATTCATCGTCTCCAGATGGCGCCTCCCTGATTTACACCACCCCCCATGTCCCTTCGCCGCTTCCGACCCTGATACACTCATCTCTCGGGATCACTTCCTCCCTCCTCAAGCGACAGGCCCTCAAGCACAACGTGATTGACCGCGACAAGATTCTCGTTCCCCCCAACTGGGACTCGTGGGGCAAGATCCGGGTGCTTCGCGACGGCTTCGAAGTCGAGGCCGTATCGGCGGCCTGGTCCGAAGACATCCACCGTGGTCTCGTCGCCACCGGCGAGTTCTCCCCCCGGCCCGCATCGCGGCTCGAGGGAGAGGACCAAGAGACCCCAGACCCAGATCCGCAGGCGGGAGCGGGAGCGACAACGACAACGACAGCGGGACCGGGCCGAGCAGAGGACGGGGGGGAGGAAGAAGAGTCGGCCGTGCGGGGGTACGAGGACAAGGTTCCCGACCCCAGTGCCGGCACGCTCCAGCTGCCGGGCCACGACGCGGACCCTTCCGAGCTCGAGGTTGATAGCGCCAACATTCAGGAGTTTCTGGAAGGGCAATCGCGGATCCTCAGCGCGCTGCGCCTAAAGGCCGACAGCGAGCGGCAGGCGAAGCGCGATGCCGAGACCGATGTGACTGCGGCCCGTAATGCCGGCACGGACTCGGGCGTCAGCCAGCACATTGGGCCGGTGCAGTTCAATATGGGCGGCATCCAGGTCGACGCGGACGACATGATTCAGCGGCTCAAGGTGGTCCCCTTCTCCCCCTGTTTTCTCTCAGTCCCGCACTAACTTGGCCGACAGGAGCGACGACCGCTCACCCCGGAGCCGACGACGCCGGTGGCGGGGGAAGCAGAGACAGCCAAAGATATCAAGGCCCCCACCGAGACCGAGCAGGCCGAATGGTTCTTCCGGAGTCTCATCAACAACAGATAGAAGGCAGGTTCCTGACGCAGCTGCCACTGTTCTGGATTATCGTGATCGGTGGTCGCATGATGGACTGGACTTGAGGAAGGACAGGGGCAGAAGTTGCCAATCGGCGAAGAGAAGTTGGGAATTGGCGACGAGAAGTTGGCAATTAGCAAAGAGGGCAGGCTCGGGGCGCGCGTAGGGCTCGGCTGAGGGCCGTGGCAATGTTGCATGAACTAGATAGATACCCTTGGTGGATCAACAGATATCAACATGGATTGATCGACCCCAGTGCACCACAAGATCCAGAGGACAAGATTCAAAGGGCCAGCTGCAGTTATTGCTCGACCCCAGTGTGCCGGAGGATCAAGACATGATTACAGGGATTGGCAGATTCCGATGCACCGGCAAGTCGGCTTGGTCTAGCTGTTTTGGAACAGAGATGGCGAAAATTGTAGATAATAGAATATACCAACATGCCGAGTATAATGCACACCCGCTTCGGCTGGCTCCCTCTCTCTTGTGCTTCAGCGACCTCGCCCCCGTGGGATCACGCCGGATCGGAGGCATCCTCTTTCTTGGGCGGGCTATACGGCTCGGGGTTGAACATTCGCCGGTCGGCAATGACCTGCTTGGTGCGCAGGTGCACCGGCGTGACATGAGCCGGCTGGTCCGGAACAACCTTTTCGAGGCCCTGCGATTGGGGGTCAGTCGGCCGAGCTTGCACCTGCGCTCGGGAAGAGAGAGGGGCGCACGGCGCGCGGCTGGCAAGGGACGAGACGCCGGACGACGTACCAGCTTCTCAAACATGCACCGGTTGAACTTCCACTCCTCTGGCCGGCAGTTGAAGAACTGGTGGTTCCAGTTGTCGAGACACTGCCAGTGCTTCCGGAACGTCTCGAGGCAGTGGGTGTTGACATCCTGGATCCTACGGCGCTCACCGCCCGGCCGCCGACGCGGCCGCCGAACGCATCAGCGGGCCATGATCTCATCATTCTCACCTCCCCGTCCCCCCACTCTCCCTCTCTCTCTCCCTCGCGCGCTCTGTTTCTGGCTCCTGGGTAGGGGTGCTCCTCACTCACACGCTCCTCGCGCACCGCGTCACCCGCCTCCCCTCCTTCAAGCACTCGAGCTCGCCCCGGCCGCCGGCCTCGGCCTTGCATTGCATGTAGTCGTCATTGTAGTCGCGGCACCGGGCCCCGATGAAGAAGGCGACCGATAGCAGAGGGGCCGAGGTCGCGCCCACCTCCTTGACAGGAGGGATCGAGGCCGGTAGCGGGGTGGGGTCGATGAGCTTCGCCTGGTTGAATCTTCGGGGTCGGGTCAATTGAAGGCCGGGGGAAGCCGGGAAGCGGGGAATCGGCCATGGCAACGTACCGTGGTGGCCGGTCTGACATTTTGAGAGCGGTCAGAGGGTGAAAATGGGAGGATAAAGGTGGAAGGCGGTGGGGCGTAACTGCTGCTGGTAGGGTCGTCCAGCAGCAGCTCGACGATGCTGGAGTGTGAGCAGCTCGCTGAGTGGGGGGTGGTCGATGCTGATTGGCCGGTCGCGGGGGGCGAGAGCTGGCAGTCAGCCAGCCCCGGCAGCCACAGCAGCGCGGTGCACGGCAAGCAGGCAGAGCAAAAAATATTTGGCTTTTATTGCTGCATCGTCGCGACGTGATAATCCAGTCACGCCATGCACCAGCCGCTCAGCCCCTACCGATAATACACGCACGCGTCAAGCCACTTGACCGTTTCGCGCCTCTCCTCGTCCACGCGCCAACTTTTCGCCCACGCGTGGCTACCTGCCTTTGCCTTATCGCCCTTTGGTCGCTACTCCGGTCGCCACTCCAGTCGCCGCCGCCCGTCCTCCGGCGCAAGATGACGAGCCTCTTCCAAAATCTGGGCGCCAGCAACACTCAGCAGCTACCAGGGCAGCAGTCAACCGTCTTCCCATCCAGCCGGCCCTTCGGTGCCGGACTTAGCACGTCGGCATTCGGCGTGCTCAACCCGGGCCTCACGGGCCAGCCACAGCAGCAGCAGCAGCAGCAGCAGCAACAACAGCAACAGCAGCAGCAGCAGCAACAGCCGCCGGCACAAACGGGGCCTGCATTGCCCCCCCTCTCGCAGTCCCAGGCGCAACTGTCCAACTCGCTATGGCTGCCGCCACGCGACTCTCCCCACCAGAGACCAGTGACGGAGCAGATCCAGCTCATCCTCGACAAGATAAACTCCCAACACCAAAACTGCGTGTTCAAGCATTACTTCTACAACAAGGTTGACGAGTCCACGATCCCGTGGTACCGGCCCCAGCCGTTCGAGAATGCGCGCGAGTGGGAGGAGGCGCTGGAGCGCAAGCCCGCGCCCGGATACATGCCGGTCCTGTGCGCCGGCTACCCGGCCCTCTCGATGCGGCTGATGACGCAGGAGCGTGCCGTGGCCGAGTTCAACGCCCGCCTGCACCAGATCAACGCCAGCCTGGACGCGCTTCTGGCCCGGCACGAGCTGCAGACCGAGGTGCGGGTCGCGGCGGCGCAGCGGCGGCACGCCGCCCTCGGCGTGCGCGTGCTCGCCCTCGCC